>CABFVX010003249.1:52993-90567 GCA_902151425.1 Timema shepardi
TGGTTTAGCCCCCCCCCCCCCCATCCCCAACTCCCCTTTAAGCTAATGAGGAAGAATTAACTTATTGGCATCGACACCAACTGGGGCTGATGTACGCATACATCGACAAGATCACTGTCGGCGCTTGAGAGAAGAGAGTTTGTGAGGTATGCCGAGCAATCAACATGGCTCTCATGCGGAATATGAGGTTTCTTTTGTTGTATTTGCCTCGTCTCCGGGGAAAACGGCGTTAAAAGTGGATGGAAAGAGAATGTTGGGAGTATTCTATACTTTTTATCTATATTCTTCCCTAAATCAATCAAAGTCGCTATTTCATACTTGAACTTGCTAGAAATTTTACCCAACAACTATATTACATAACTAAAACTTTATACAGTTTTATTACAGTAGACCCATGGCTTTTTTGGTGCTGACTGATAGCTCACAGCTTATAGCTGCTGGCTTTGAAAAGTTACCAGACCAAATTATGTATCCCTAAGCCGAACCATATGATCTGCAAAAACATGTGTTTAGTAGATGTCACCTCTGACAGCCAAAATTTAGGTATATACCTAAATGTTAACTGTCAGAAGTCAGCTGTGAGTTGTCAATCAGTACCAAAGAATCTATGGGGCTACTGTATAAAGAATAACGATAGCGCAAGTACCTAAACTCTCTAAAGACGAAACCAAAACAATGCCAGATCACAAGTGTGCTCCGCACACCGATATTGATGTATTTATCGAGGGGCCCACCGAAATCACTCAGACGTATAAGTCGCTTATAACTATGGTGTTTAAATGTACTAATAATAAAACCAAATTTTGCTAAAAATTCTTAGATCAGCTAGATTATAGGATAAGGAATTTAGATGACTTATTTACCTTGATTTTTTTAATGACCATTTGAAGCACCTTTTAGAAGCTACAAACATAATTTTTTGCTGTTAACATTGAAATAAAAAAGTTACTTATTTTATTGGTATTATTTTATCAAAAGTGACAAATGAAAAATCCCACGACTTGACTTATGAGCAAGCGAAAGTAATTCTAGTAACCCTTTCTAGCCGTCAGATATGTACATTTGTATGAAGTTTGGGCTGTATATCTTGTGGGTCTACTTCTTCTCGTTGAGTGTCTATTTTAAGGTTGAAGTTTGGGACTCGAAGTAGATATCCATGGCGCAGGTAGAGGTAGCGTAACCAGCTGCTGATATAGGTCACCTGGCGACATGCTAGCTGTGACCCCATTTCGTGCAGGTGTGACAGACAAGACAACTGGGCAGACGCCCGAGCGGCATGTCACCCCCGTGCAGGAAACACATTCGACCATCCTTCAACGAGACTTGAAGACATAAACCACACACACATACGTGCCAATTTTTCCTCAAAGGGTAATTAAGTAAACTAAAATGAGAACACGGAATAAAGTGACCGATTTCCAACCAACTAGTTTGTATCAATAGTAAAAACGGTAGAGTTAAAACAAATCTGTCAGACTAATTATCTTTAATCCAATAAAGAAGTTTAAAATTATCAATCACGTGTGAATTCTTGAGTTGTAGCAAAATATATAACAAACTAAAAAAGAGTAGGGTATTGCGAGTGATTAAATTTAGAAATATTTCCATTTCCCATTTTAAGGTACCTCTAAAACATTAGATGCCATTAATTAAGTTGTTTTAAAACAGTTTTGTTTTTAAATTTTGTCTGAAGTAACAGTCTAAAACAAAAATGATGTATAAACAGTATCAGCATTCACAGAGAGCAGAGGTTTTCAACCTGACGTACGCATACCCCCGAAGATTTGTCAAAGAGATCTAAGGTGGTACGTAAAATTTAAAAAATATAAATGTCAATTATAGACTATGTTATACAACTTGTGAAGGCATAGAAAAATTATTTTTCTAGGGGGAAAGAACAGGGGGCCCGCTAGAAAATGTTACTAAACTTTAAGCCAATAAAAGTTTTTATATCCATATAATGAACCTCCTAAGGGGGATAGTCAAATCACAAGGAGAGTACGAACCCTCAGACCCAACCCGTTTCTACGATCTTGAGTGCGTACATCATAGAGAAATTATACTTTGTCTATGCTTGTACTATGCACCAACAACTTTGGGGGTGCAAAGTAGAAAATAAATTATATCTGGAGGTACGCGAACAAAAATAGTTGAATACCACATGTATAAAAAAAACGAGAAAGCCATACAAATTACAATGGGGTCATTCATTTCCAGTATGCCCATTTGGCACCCCTACCCATCGTCAAAACTGGCAGTGACAACCACTTCACCAACCCTAACAGGAACGTGTTGAGTCAGGGTTCTAAGTGGGTCAATGAGCTAACGCCACTCACAACATTGTATAAAAAAACTAAAGACCTTCACGGTTTTTGTGGGCCGGATGTTAACCTTCGGGGAGGTTCTGTCTTCTGTTAATTCACGGAAGATGAAGTTTTGAAGGTCCTATAAGCCTCTACAAGTGAAGCACGTCTCCACCTTGTATAATGATAATATCGGCACATGACAAAAACATTCAGAAGAAAATTTTACGACACAGGGTTCCCCCAAATTACTGACGTTACATCGTTATTTGTGACCTGGCGGTCTAGGGTTAAGATGTCAGACTTCTGTGCTGGGGGCCGGGGTTCAATCCTCGGTCCCGGCACAGATTTATTTGATTACCAAACCCTTCCTTCACCTCTGACAAGACATCTTGTGAATATGTAGAATGCCAGGCCTCCACCGTGGTTCGGATTCCACATTAAACTGAAGGTCCTCCATTTCATCTCACAATCACACTAACATTACACATTAGAGTAAGTGAGTATAACCCGAACGGCTAGTGATGATGATAATACATCGTTATTGCCATAGTCATTATACCGCGAAGTCCAACCAAAGAGTTAAGAATTTCACTGACTTTCCTAGATTTTAATGATAGTTTTTACAAGTTTATGATAAACTAAGAATATTGAGCTTTACTCAAGCAGTTTACAAAATTGTTTTTTGAACTCTTTTTTTACCACCGCGTCTTCTTACCCATTCGGATTATACGCATTATGTACTAATTATGCTAATGTGTTAAGGATGAGGAAGGTTTAATTTAGAAGAAGTGTACGTAAATTTTGATGGAGAGTGGAAAACTATTTAGGAAAAAACATCCTCAATACATCCAACCGGGTTTCAAACCTCGATCTCCCTATCATCGGAAGTTCAGTCTATTGCGAGAGCAACGCCTTAGATCATTCACTTGATTATTGGACTATATTATTGTATTATATATCCCTTGTCAGTGGCAAAACCTATGAACACGAGATAATCGGAACACACACAACATTCCTACAGTATTAACATGGGAGGCAGGGCAGCTTCTGCTTGTTTTTACAGTATAAATACACGGCCCGTCAACGTTTAACGTCACGCAACGGAAGCTGGTGAAAAAGTAAGTGAAATGAACAGAAATTTCGTGCACGGAATCTTAAAAGTTTCGCGAACGCAAATGTTTCTTGTGAAATAAATATAATGTGCAATTTGACAGCACTGTATTTTCTGATTCGATTTAATATTAAGGTGATTTAATGTGTATTTTTTATTCTCAAACAAATAAACCGGGTTGAGTCGTTTTTACAAAGATTTATGTACTGACTACTTCAAAGTTATTTGAAATGTTATTAACGGTCATAATATACTCAAGTTTTCACTCAGGTAGTTTTAAGAAATAGTGGGGGCACAAACTGTTTCATTCTATCTTTGTGTGTGTGTTTTGATAAGTCGCCGAAATGGCATCTACCAAAGAGTAAAATCTACTAGCTTTGGTTTAATGCTTGTAAATTAATGTCCACGAATTATTATTGTGCAACCTGTTTAAAGACTGATTCACACAATAGCGGAAACGTGAACTAGACCAACGATTCTTAACCGGTGGGCCGCGGATCTTTGACGGGAGGGGGGGTGGAGGGGGGGAGGGGGGGCGCACGAAAGGATTTTAATTTAAAATGTTATTTGCTTATTACTGAAATTAATTATCTTAAATTTTATGTTTTGGAAGAAAATATTCTATAATCTTAAGCATGTAAGTACAGTAAACTCTTGATTTTCTGGGGTAATGGAGGGGGGGAGGGGAGAAGCATGGATAATAGAAATCACGGATAGTACAAATAGTCCCCATCTGTATACCATCTTCATTTAAAATTGTCTTGACCTTTGTTTCTACTTATTTATGTGAAAAGTAATTTTCCACAATGGTAAATATTAAAACGAAGCTGCGAAATCGATTCCGAAACGACTCCTGCATGCGAATAGCATTAAGTACAGTAGCCCCGTAGCTTCTTTGGTGCTGACTGACAGTTCACAGCTGACAGTTGACGGTTTTGAAAAGTTACCAGACCAACTTATGTATCCCTACGCCGAACCATATGATCTGCAAACACATGTGTTTAGCAGCTGTCACTTCTGACAGTCAAAATTTAGGTATATACCCCAGGTGTTGAGTGTCAG
The DNA here is from genome assembly GCA_902151425.1 of Timema shepardi. NCBI lineage: Eukaryota > Metazoa > Arthropoda > Insecta > Phasmatodea > Timematidae > Timema > Timema shepardi. Next base: position 57,473 of record CABFVX010003249.1, read on the forward strand.
AAGTCAGCTGTGAGCTGTCAGTCAGCCCCAAAGAAGCCATGGGGCTACTGTATTACAATTGAAACCAAAATCAACCAATTAGTGCAAAGTGTTCATCAGCAGAGGTCCCATTAAATACATTTAGATAATTTAATTTCTATTTTATATTGGTTTGTTATTATAATCAGTAAATAAAGGGACTATTTTGAATAAATCTTAATGATAAATATGTTAGTAAAAACTAGGGGGTCACGAACATATTTTAGGATGTTTAATCACAACTTGCGAATGTGTGGAATGCCAGGCCCCCACCATGGTTTGGATCCCACGTTAAACTGTAGGTCCTCCATTTCATCTCACTATCACCCTACCATTATACATTAGCGTAAGTGCGTATAATACGAACGGGTAGTAAGATACGGTGCTAATAATAATAATAATTATTATTTCAAGTCGATCCGAGCGAGCCAGCGGATGGCATTTAAATCTTGTGATTGATTTAGAGTGCGTTATGTGAGCAAATTTCCACTTTTTTTCATCAGACGTGTAAATACACATTAAGTGTAAGACAAAGTGTTACACCTTAACTTTGCCAGGGTAAAGTATATTTAAAATAAAATTAGTTCCAACACAAAAGAGACATGCTAAAAGTATTAAGAGTAACAACCCCATTTAACACGCGGTATGTGCGGCAGGAGGGGGAAATTACACTGTACCTTAATGTTGGTTCATTAATTACGTGGAAAAACAAACATGTTAGATCACTTGCCAAGTACGGGTCTAGTCAAGTCTATTTCAGTCACTGAGACCCCGAGAGTAAGGTGTGGCAAGCTGCCTACACCTTCATCCAGGACATAACTTTTGCACGATAAGCCGAGAAAGGGTTGGCGGGAGGGGACGGATAATCATAACGAGGCAGAACTTTATCGGTATAACCCTGATTTTTTGATTGTTTTAAGCGCCGAGTCTTTGGATCTACGGATACGGAATACGGATGTGTTACTGGACTACCGAGGACGGGGAGATTTGAGGTTCAAATTTCACTCGGGTGAACTGGGGGTGGTTTTCCCTAAATGGTTTTCCACTCTACCTCCACGCAAATGCGGGTTCACTTCCTCTATATTCAACCTTCTTAAATTCCTAGCCCGTTTGACGTAATTAGCACTTAAGCGTATAACCCGAACGGGTTGTAATATGCAGTGTTAAGTATTATTATTACTACAGTAGCCCCGTGGCTTCTTTGGTGCTAAATGACAGCTCACAACTGACTTTTAACAGAACATTTAGGTGTATATACCTAAATTATGACCGCCAGAAGTGACAGCTCCTAAACACATGTTTTTGCAGATCATATGGTTCGGTGTAGGAATACATAATTTGGTCTGGAAACTTTTCAAAGCCTTCAAGCTCTCGTCTGCGAGCTGTCAGTCAGCACCAAAGAAGTCATGGGGCTACTGTATGTGTTAAGGTTGTATGCCTATGTACCAATTAGGAAAATGAGTCAAGAATGATTAAGAATGAATGTATAAAAAATGTACACACATTTGCGTGTAGAGAGTAGACAACCATTTTGGAAAACTACCCTCGGTACACACAATCGGAATTCGAACCTCAACCTCCACATCATCGGCAGTCCAGCCTATTGCAAAAGTGACGTCTTAAACAATATGATCACCAAAGCGGGTCTTTGGAATTAGTTTGATGGAGTAATTAAGTATGATGTTATAGCGGTTTATATATAAAACGGTTTAGCGACATGATTACGTACTAGCCCCGCCGTAAGTCAAGTGGTGTAAGTTGTCAACTTCATAAAATATTGAATTGATAGAGGTCGAGGTTCAAATCTAAGACGAGTGTAGTGGGATGGTTTTACATCGTGGTAGTTTTCCTCCCAGCCTTTATTTACATTAATGAATACGGATGCTCTCACTCTTTAATGCCGGGCTCGCGATTATCAAGATTAAAGTTAAGTAAAGTAACGTAATGTAACGTGAAAGATCGAAACAAACAAACAATTGTTCATTAAAATAGAAATCAAGCTGATTAGGGTTGATTATGTTGTAAGTATCATCACCATTAGGTGATCAATCTTGAGATTGGTTTACTACAGCCCCCATTTCTTTTTGCAATATAAGTTTACAGAACTCTTTAAAAAATGAAAGAAGAGGCCACGACTTATTAGCGTTCGTTAGAAACTGGTTAGACGAACTATACCAAAGAAGTCGTCTGCCTACTAAATCAGAAAACAAATGAATTACTAAAAAAGAAAAGCCGTGTTGACGTTGCTCGCATTATGATTAGCTGACAGGATCAGGTGGTATACATTACTTAACGTAACATGAAATTTCTCCCCTGGACAACTCTTGCGTTGGCTTCTATTTAAAAACACGAGAACTTTTACGTTACGTGAACGCTAAGTTTATCGTGGTCCTGGCCCCCCACATCACTCACTACCTCTTAGATCACTGTGATACAACCTTTCGTGAGCCAATCTGCATAATGCAGCAAAATAGGGGGCCGCAAGAAAAATATAAAGCTGAATTGAAATGGTGATTAATGAGCAACCCTTTTGATTTTTTTAAAGACTTATGAGTTAGTATACAAGTACAATGTGTAGTGTTATTATGACTAAACCAATATACTTAGTGAGATGACTTGAAACCCTCCTCCCCCTTTTTTATACCATAAGTTATTTGATAATGCAGATCAAGTTTACGAAGTTTTATATTATTTATTTAAAAACCAGTAGAGATTGGTGGACCAGAAGAAAACAGGTCACAGGGCACGTGTTGGACCACACGGTGTTAAATGTAGTTTCCATTATCTTGTCCCCGTACGTTATATAGTTTTGTCGATGAGGATACATATTTCCAACACGACACTTAATAATATATTAATTTTATTAAAAGTATGTAACGTGAACTTTATGAACCCACTTATATTAACACACAACTTACTAACTAATGTTACTCTAGAACCGACATAGTACCTTGTACCCAGGCTGTTATCCTTATGAAAGAAAAAACTCCAATCTCGCAAATGTTTTTATCCCCTTGGTCGTGTCCGGAATCGAATCCGGACCACTTAACCTAGGCTAATCGTGAAATGATAATACTTAAAATCACTTTATCTTGGTTGAACTGAAGGATATTGGGCTTTCAGCAATGAGATAATAATTTATAGAAGAAGCTAATATTTATGGGACGGGTTCAACAAAATGCTTCCACTGAAAAACAATAAACCCTTACACCTCACTATCCAAAGAAGCTTACTTCCCTTGAAACATATTAAGTGATTAAAGAGCCAACATTTACATCCGAAATGTTGCTAGAGTTCACACTGTTATAGCATGTTTACCGACATTTAAACATGTTATCAAAGAATTCCTGTGAAGTAAAAAAATAAAAAATCTTAGTGTTAGGACTAAAATACTATTTAAACAAATATTTAGTTTAAGAAAGAAAGAAAATAAAGTTTGGCGATTCGCCTTCAAAATCTTGTTTTGTATTTTTGTTAATCTGGTTCCTAACGCACGGGTGGGTGTTATTTTGACCTCCTTAAGTCCTTACAACCACCGCCATACAAAGTTGATCTTAAATCACGTAGTCCTCAGTTCTTGGCAAAATACAAAATAGGTTTGTTTAATTATTTCCACAGGAGGAGTTTGAAAGATCTTAATAAATTCAGTAGAAGGGTAGTTTCCCAACAATATTGTCCAATACGGAATAGTGAACGCATCTCGAGAACACAACGCACACCAGGGGCCGCCCAATGTTTAGCCATGTTTTATTTTAAAACATAATGAATGTATCATTTCCCCATCAAAGTACTGGACCACCAACTATAAGCGACTTTCGTTTTTATTTGTTTGGGCCAAGACATTATCGCTGCCGATTAATATATTTGTATTAGTGAGTATGCGCACAGGGAGAAAGTATTGCATTCTTGACTATTTCCAATATCGAGATTTATAGACGTTGTCGCTTTATGTGCCCCCGAGCTCAGAAAAATTAGAGAGGGTTTTAAAATTAGGACATGTACAGTAGCCCCATGGCTTCTTTGGTGCTGACTGAGAGCTCACGGCTTTGAAAAGTTATCAGACCAAATTATGTATCCCTACGCCGAACCATATGATCTGCAAAAACGTGTGTTTAGCAGCTGTCACTTCTAACAGTCAAAATCTAGGTATATACCTGAATGTTGACTGTCAGAAGTCAGCTGTAAGCTGTCAGTCAGCACCAAAGAAGCTACGGGGCTACTGTACCTCTGTATATCTGTAGCTGTCCCGGCAAAGGAATAACAATATTCCATCTGAAATGGCCATACCTCTAGTTCGAAATCATGATCTTAATTTTATCTTTAAGACTCATGGTAGTTTACTACAAAATGAACTTTTTTAAATTATACATTTTTCAAAAATGGCTTTAATAATTTCGTTCAAAATGGATATCACAGGAGAGTTTTGCGTGATAAAATTTATGTATAAGTTTTATTTAATAAAACTCACCTTTTTCGGAAAAAACATCTATTCAAGGGTAGATTAGAGATTGCCGATTTTTGATATTTCAAACCATAGAACAGAAGGTATGCATGAATGTGATTTACTATATTTTAAATAATATAACAAAAAAAAATGTTATGTGCAAAACATCTTTCAACCATTTGGGCTATAAGTTACACATATTTATCCTAATAGGGTAAGGATAAGGAAGGAAACATTAAGAAAAAATAAACAAGAATTGCAAGAAAGGATAGTGGAAAACAATTTAAGAAAAAAATGATGATAGGATGGTAAAAACAAAGTGATAAATTACTGTACATGGGGAGGACAAACAAAAAATTCCCCTTCAGAGATAAAATTAACCTCCCAGTCACCAAAAATCCAATTCATTGTGAGCCTGACGCCTTAGGGTTTGTGACGACCTGTGTGGGTAGTTCACCCGTAATAGCGTGAAGGATGGGTAAAAAACGAGTGAAAGGTTCCAAGCAAAACCCTTCACCATTGCCCTAAAGCATCCTGCCGGGATTCAAATAACCAACTCCCCTCCCCCATCCACCACCCTAAGTGGCAATTCAGGCCATATCATGGCTGACGGCTTAAGCCACTTGAACACCGGAGAATGCATTAGTTTAATTCCGAGTAAAATTAATACATTTATGTGTTTGCATTAGGAAGCCATGAAACTAGAACTTATTTGAGTAATGTTCGTAATAAATCAATATTAGCAGTGTCTTGTCTAGTCGACAAACCACCATTAATAATTTAACCTTTTTTCAATTACCGATTTAATAAAATATTAATAAATTCAAGAAACAAAACTGACGACTTTATAATCATTCTCACAGGACTGGGTGACAAGAAGGTTGATCAGGAATAAATTTGCTCGCATTTGCTTGAAGAAAGAACGTAAAGCCCCTTCGATGTGAATAAAACATCCAGTGCTACCCCTACGTTCGGAATTCAAATCTCCAACATCCTTGGCCAGCCCTTATCATATTCATCAGACGTAAACTACCCAACAAATCACGACCTCACACCGGATACAAAATCTCTATTTTTAAAAAGGAGAGGTGACGGATCAGAAGTGACATTTCCACGCGTCGAGACGAGATCTAGGAGACGGTGCCGTCTCCCCCAAGTCACTAATCTCCTCGCTAATGAAACCGTTCATTAGGGACGAGGCGAACAATTCTCACCTGTCGGCGTCATCAGACCCTCCTTGCCGGGAGGAAGAACACACACACACACACACACACACACACACACACTGATGATCACAATGAGGATTAGGCGTGCACAGTTTTTGTATCGCTTGATCTTAAGGCCCTAGAATAGTCGAGCAGAAATTCATAGATATATGCTTCAGTGACCTAGTCTAAGGCGTTACTCTCGTGTTAAACTGGTCCGCTAATGTCAGGGAGTACGGGTTTATAATCCCGGTCGGGTCTACTTGGAGTGGTTTTTCCTAAATGTTTTAGCAATCTCCTTCCACGCAAATGCGGACGGATTTCCTCTAAAATGATGCTTGCTTCCTCATTCCTACCCCATTAGAGCAACTATTATATATGCGTATAACCTGAAGAGGTAGTAAGACGTGGTGATAAAAAAAATATTACAAAATCGATACACGCTAGAAACCAAGTGGGCTTATAGCATTTCTGGTTGGATCTGTCCAACAGTAGGAGAACAAACAGGGGATGAGGAAAACACAAATGACAATACAATTTATGTTGTGACTCCTCGTTTAAATCACATCATTCGATTCACAAATATACATTCATATACCATTTATCTTTAGATTCCCGGGTATTTAGGTCTTAGTGATCAACAGAAATATGTGGAATTTTGGCCTTTTCAGAGTGGAAAATTAGAGCTTTTCGATTATGTTTACAAATATATGTGGGACCAAAGGGTAATAGAAAATAGTTTTATGTTTCAATAAACACCAAACTCGTGTAATGTCAAAGGTTTTGTTAATATTAAAACTTAGAGCAACATCTTATCGGCAATATCTCAGCTACGAAGGGAGCCGCCTTAAGGGGTATACCAATTGATGATGGGACCAAATTGACTCCATTATGTCAATAAAAAATCAGTATTTGCCGCACGGAATGACGTGTGAGGGTCGAAGTTGAATTCCAACTAGCCATCTCAAAGTGTGTGACATTTAAATTTTGTAACAGTTACTCTTTATTATACAGGCTTTTTTTTTTTATCGTTGGGCATATGTGACCAGGAGGGACATAGCATCCAGGTTCGGTCGCTTTATGTGTAGACTCTGGCAGTACAGTACGTTGCCCAGGGTACGCCATAGGTTGATTACATGTCATACCCGCAATGAGATGATGTGATGATAGTGATTATGAAGTTTGTGGTAACTGTTGGGATAATTCCCCTTAAGGGAAAAATACCCAAGGTACTAGCCAGGAATCAAACCCAATACCCCTAGGCTCGTAGCCATGCAGGTGCACACTAACCACTGCACTAAAGGGCCAGATATTAGCCAGGGGTTTTGCAGCTTATATAGCAAAAATTATTTCTAGCCAAAATAAATCAAATATTGTTTCGGTACAAACGGAGTTTAATTGTCTTCACATGGTGACATCAACAGTTCTTGAATATTGGTCAAGGGCGTCCTGGAATTCAATGACTTTTTCCCTTCGTTTAAAAAGTTTCATATAATGCTGCTATGCTCATGATAGATATTCAACAACCGTTTATATCACTATGTTAAGAAAATTAAACTTGTGTTTGTATTAAAGCAATATTTGATTCATTTTGACCAAAAAAAGGTTTTGTTATAAAAACTGCAAAAATACTTGCCTTTTCACGCGTCCCCTACATCTCCTCCTTAAGACCACTCGGCCACCAAAGAACTCTTGAGTCATAGATGTCCCATATGAAATAAGCTCGATCTTACAGGATTCCTTTAATTATACGATTTCAGTATCATTAATTATTATTATTAGCACCGCGTCTTACAACCCGTTCGGTTTGTACACCCTTACGCTAATGTGTAATGGTAGGGTGATTGCGAGATGAAATGGAGGACCTACAGTTTAACGTGGGATCCGAACCACGGTGGAGGTCTAGTATTCCACACATTCGCAAGTTGTGATTAATACACGTCTTGTCGGAGGTGAAGGAAGGGTTTGGAAATAAGATAAACCTGTGCCGGGTCCGAGGATTGAGCCCCGGACCCTCAACATAACACACCTTACCGACTTACTCCGACACCTTACCCCTAGACCGCCAGGTCACCTATGATATCATTTATGACTTTTGTGAGAATAAGTCTTATTACAAGGTCAGTAAATGTTGTTGGTGGTGCTTTTGGTAAAGATATACTCCAAACTAATTGACAAATATTAAAACTAAGAGAAATAAGTGTCTTGAAGATACTTAAACTGATTGCATAAAATGTATTGAAAAGTTGTTTTGGTAGTTCGGTACACAAGCATGTATAATAATCCATATTATTCTACGAAATTACTGCAAGTTAACGGGGTAAAACTAAAAATCAGATAATTTGCCAAGCATGGTCAAATTCATCCCGCCACCCTCTTCGCGGCAGCTTTCCAAGAACGACGCTACCACCGAGTATTTTCGCGAACATTTGACGGCTGTGATTTACTTCAATACACTATAAATCTTTTGTTCAAAGAAGAGCGATTCACTTATTCTTTTGGATACACATTTTGTGTTCCACTCGGCAGCCTAACAAGTTGCATTTGCCTCTGTGACAGCAAGTGCGCCTGCGCAAACCCACTAGCCGCAGAGCAGTTGTGAAAGGCGGATAACGGGTCTCCGAGGCGCAAAGCGGGTCGCAGTTGTTTTCAAGAGGCGGCCACGTCAAGAACGTTTATACGATTTTTAACGACTTAACGAAGAGAGTTTGAAAGGGAGAATACATCAATATGGTAAAATGTACATATATAATACATATCATAGCAGTGATCAATGAACTGAAACTTGTTTTGTATTACACTTACAGCTTAATTTTCATAAAAAAAGAGCGTTTAATAAAAACAAATTTTTTGGGGTCAGCATTTAAAGTAATATACCATATTATTGAAGTTATTTGATCGTTTATGAAAATATATTCAAATATCTATTAAAAGCTACTGATGAATATCAGATCTTACTTGATAATACGTTAAAGTATATATTGAGTCGAATGTTCACAGGAAAGACCTTAACGGCTAGAAAAGCTATTTTATATACTTTCGCGTATTCATACGTCAAATCATGTGATCTGCAACTGTCTCCTTTGATATAAATTACCAACAATTATAAAATAACATTAAATAGAAAAATGTTATCAGTTCTGGCTGCAAAAAAAAAATGTTTGTATTATTTAAAAGGATCTTACAATGAAAATCACATTATTATAACTTTTCTAGCTGTCAGAAAAAGCTATTCCTATTAAAATTGGACGGTCACTTATTGAATAGATGTGTGTATATTATTTTCCCTAAATCAAATTTTAAAACGTGTTTACTCTTAATTATTACATTTTAAACTTTGTTGTTTTAAATAAGCCGTACTAAATAGTCTATAATAAAATTATATTAAACTTGACAGATAACGAAAATAATTATAATGGTTTTATTATCATAAAATGGTTTCAGTATGTGTGAATTAAAAGTTCAAGGCATATTTTGTTAATTATAAATACATTAAATATATAAAATATATTTAATTTAAACCAATTCCATCAATCTTTTTTAAAACAAAGAGTATATACTTCAGTAGCGTCACTTTAGTGTTAGACTAGACTGCCGATGACAGGGAGATCTGGGTTCGAATTCTAGAAGGGTGTACTTAGGGTGATTTTTCCAAAATAGTTTTCCACTATTCCAACGCAGATGCGGCTAAACTTAATTTAAATTAAACCTTCGTCATCCCTAACTCACTAGCATAATTAGTACATATGCGTACAACCTGAACAGGTGGTAAAACGCGGTGGTAAAAAAACTATTAAGACACAATAGCACAAACTTTTTCACATTGTGTATTCTTATAGCTTCTAAGGTAATTTTCCAAAATAGTTTTTAGTAAATTATCCTTAAGTAGGTTTTCCTCATAAAAACCAACACATCATCTTGTTAATAATCACAATACTCTTTTGTATACATTTTAAACCTAATTGTTCAAATGTATTTACAAAATTCCAATTTTAGAAAATAATTATTTGTAAACATAAAAAATATATATTATTTATCATGAACAACTATCCACAAATACCGATTTTGAATTCAATCTTCAAGGTCAATTTCCAAATAATTCAAATTTTCTTTAATTTATTGTAAGCAAACTACCCTTAAATTAATTTATTTTAGATGAATAAAAATGCGCTGTTATTGATAGCGTAAATAGTCCCAGATACCAATTTTGAACCCAATCGTTAAGAGCTATTTTTTAAAAATCAATATTACAAAAATCAATAATTAGTTAACGTCATTATTTTTTTTATTTTTTTTAGAAAAACAAATCTATACAACTATTTAGTATACAGACAAATTAATAGATACTGATTTTGAATAAATCACTAAATCATTTTTTTTTATAAAATTCAAACTCCTAAATAAATCAACAGTAAACTAACAACCCAAGACTGAATTTAGCAAAGAAAAACCAATATAAATATTTATTTGTCAAGTTCATGTCAAATACTACCCAGATGTATATTTTAAGCAAGATCGTTAGAGCTATATTTTTTAAATTCTAATTTTAAAAATCACTCAAATTAGTTAACAGTCTTTTATTGAATTTCTACCCAAAACCAAGCATACAGAGTTATTTTGCATGTCAAATACTTACAAAATACCCATTTGGAATCAAATCGTTAATAACATTTTTCAAAAAATCCACTTTTTGAAAACTCAGTCTTTAGTAAACTACCCATTAATTAGTTTTTGTCTCAAAAACAAGTAGGCCTATAGGCAAACACATTTATATGTAATGTCAAACATTCCCAAGATACCTATTTGGAACCAAATTGTTAGAGCCATTTGTAAAATATATCAAAATGTTGAAATTTAGTCATCAATAAACTAACCTTCAACAAATTTTTGCCCCAAAAAAATGATATATTGCTAATTGTCACGTCAAAAAAATATTAGGTATGCAATTTAAACCAAATCGCAAAGCTATTTCTAACAAATTTAGAATTCAAAAAAATTACTCATCAGTAAACTACCTTTAATTTAAGGGCTAGGGTGAACATTATTTTTTTGGGTTCGTGTTCACATTAACTGTAAAAAATTCGTCATAATCTTGAGATGGATTTATTTCATGGTCACAATAGGTACTTACTTTTTATATGAGAAAGTAAAAAAAAGGCGTTCACATGATAATGATATCATGTGAAGCGTATTATTATTATTATTATTATTATAATATTCAATTAAAGTATATTATACTTTAATTGAATATGTATGAAAAACATCACCCGTGAACACGGGGAAGGAAGGAAGGAAGTTGGACTTAATCAGAGTTGATGGAAAGGGCGGGGTTCAGATCCCGGTCGAGTGAATTAGGGATATCCCTCCAACGAGATTTAATTATATGGTTTTCCTATCCTCCGTCTCCACCAAGGCGAGTGTATTTACTCTAATCTATTTTACACATCCCTATACTTGTGCTTTTTTTAACTATTTTTTTAAAACATATTTAAGCTTGAGCTTACATATAATGGTTCAAATAAAATTTTAATCATCAATAAATACTTCATTTTAATAGAAAAGTGACCCGCTTCTCTGGCCACTCGGTCTAAGACACTGTTATCGCAGTAGTCTGCCGATTGCAGGGAGATCGGGGTTCAAACCTCGGTCAGGTGTAGTGAGGGTGATTTTTCCGAAATAGTTTTCCACGCTCTCTTTTTTTCTAAACAAAAATGTGGATGCAATTCCTCTAAATATATCCTTCCTAATCCCTATAACCACTAGCGTAATTAGTTTATAAGCGTATAACCTGTACGGGTAGTAAGACGCGGTGCTAAAAAAAAGTTTGTCTAAATGTAACTAAGCAGTTTACTTGTCATCTACCAAGATGTATTTTAGTATGACAATAATCAAAATATCCATAGCTTTGCCATTCTGAACACAAAACTATTTTAAATATAAGCACATTTAATTTTAGCTCTCATACAAGGGTACTGAAATCGGAATAATGCTCCTAGCCCACCAAATCTTTTATCACTGATTGATCCAGGAATGCCAGACTTAAATCATCATCCATCACCCATTGTTTAAAGGAAAATTATATCCTGGATATGTAACATTTAATTTTTTTTTGTGCAGATATTGAAAAATATATTGTAAGCTAGATGAAAACAAATAAAGGGAAACAACCTTATTAACACTGAAATAACAAGAAATACCCCCCCCCCCACCCGCTTTCATATTGAGGAAAAAGAGAAAACAAAAACCAACCAAAATGGGCTCTATCATAGTAGACACACCAGCCATGTTTCAGACGAACGGATAAATTTAATGGTATATCCAACGCCATAAGTCTTTTTTTTTTGCTATCCAAGGATAAGGACAGTCAACTTAATTTTATGACAAATGTCAAAAAAACGAGGCACGAATCCCCAATATGATTCATCTCTCAAAAACAAATAGGCATAAGATTAGACACAATTTGAATCATATCACAAACTACACATGAGTTATAAGTCCTACCTATTTTCATAGGAAGAAACGGTTTAAAAAAATTATCAATCAAAAGTGATAGAATTTTACGATCTTCTTCGTGCTAGTTTGGAGGTATTGATATCATCTATCAAAAGCGACAGCTGTAGGTAACGTGACTTAGCATATGAATTCGTGAAAATAGATCTAGTAACTTTTCTAGCTGTAAGATAAGAATCCTTCCTATTCAAATAAGTGTATGCGAGTTTGAGTAAATGAAAGCTAAACATGCTAAAGGTAAACATTTCACGTTCTATGTAAACATTTACGAAGCTATTTCATATATTATTTTTTTAAAGCAGCTCTACAGTTTGAAAAATAATTAGTGTGACAATAAAATGATTTTGGCGATGATAAAAGAAAAAAATTGTCTGCGTTTTAAGGTCAGAAACTTAACTTTCTATCTAAAAACAGTTCTTAAGGTAAATTGTTAAAAAAAAACCAATCAGATGTCATAAGAGACCAATAATAATTGATAACTAGTAACAGGTTAAGGTAATATAAAATTATATTTTGTAGTTACTGAGACAAAAACCCTGAGCGTTATAAATAGGACCTTCATAATTTATAGTACAAAATTAATGAAAAAGATAAATAATACGCTCATAAAGTAATTTGGAAATTATTGACCCAGTGAAGCTGAATAGAAAACGGTTGTATATAAAACCAATATACTCTCTCTCTCTTTTTTACTTCCCTCTTCTCCCCCCAACCATATTGATAATTATTAGTCTGGAAATATATTGACAAAATAAACTTACTAGTCGTCGGTCAGGCTTGACCTTCATTTTTTAGTGTTTCGCTACCCACTATCCACCCGAGTTATACGTATATATTTTCTTTAACAAGGTAAGGTTGAGAAAGGTAAAATATTAGAAGAAATGTACAAGAATTTGCGTGGAGTAAAAGTAGGACGCCGTTGATAAAAAAATCGGCTCATTACACCCAACCGGGATTAAACTTACCGTTGAAAGTAAATAGAGTTCCTTAGAATTATCAGAAATCCTGTCATTAAAGGTAAAAATAATCATGTGCTGTAGATTTTTGACAGACAAGCGTGTGTGATATGTACTCCTCAGGGGTAAAGGTACGAGAGTAAGGGTTGGTAGGGTATGTCAGCACTCTTTAAAAATTGAAGGCGCCCGCTTGGAGGGTCGCCCATTGATTCTTTAGTTTTGATAAAAACCGTTGCAGTCCAATTTACTAAGGAGGCCAATTTCATATTTGAGGGAACCCTAAATTCATTTATGTCCAAGCCCCCCCCCCCTCCATCAAACCCTCCCTCCCACCCCCACCCCCCAAAAAAACGTTCCCGCTTCCCTGGTGCTCCTTATAGCCCCGATATATCGGATGTGTTGTTTTTACCAGGCTAAGAGCAGCACGTGAGACCTACCTTCACAATGCTTGCACCGTTTGGCGGCGCGGTCACCGTTGGCAACTGCAGAACCGGTGCTCACGGGCATCCTGGTCTAGTAGACTGACTTCCACCACACCGGAGGGAAGGCAACGGTCGGCACCGGGAGCCCGCACCACGGACCAGCACCACTACTTCTCGCCACTACCTGCTGCTGCTGCTTAATGCTCTCACGGTCCGTCGCGACGGCGGCGTCGGGTAGGCGAGGCGAGTGCACCCCGGTCACCGACATCATCGTCCGACAACACCCGGGGCTGGATTGTCCGTGGCTGTCACTACAATCTCGACATTCCACAGCAACGAAGGCATAAACCCAAACACACCTACCTACACATTGTCTCTTTACTTTGTTTCTTTTGAGTGATGAAATCGTTAAGACCGCTGAGAAAGATGGAGAGACAAAGTTTAGCAATGTAAACTTAAAGAAATAGATCTAACATTTTGACGAGAATAGATTCCAAGCGACTAACCAAGATACGGGAATAAGGGCGACACAACTGGTAAAATTTTGACACATAGAAATGTCAATGACACTTGGCGCAGGCATCGTCTCTTTAATTCGCAGATAATTCCGTCGAAAATTTCGTGGAAAGATGAAAACAATAACACATTCCCGTTTCACAGAGAAACTGTCCACAACGGCTGATTTTTAACTAAACACACACACTAAGACTTGTACACTTCACTATCTTAAAATATTAATATAATATGGCCCCCTTCTGTGATTTGAAATTCGTTTTTACTTTTTTTTCTTCGGTTACAAAAAAAAGTTCGTCCTCATTTGACTGGTAAAGTGAGAAAAAATTCTAGGTTTTTCCCGAGGTTCGTAGACTCGTCGAAATAATTCATTGTTGGTCCTTCTTGGTCGTCGTTGTTAGGAGCGAGAAAGCGTCGTCCCATCACCGTCCACGAAGGTTTCTCGTCTCGACGCATCGGGAAACCGGCCCCCATCCTCGACCGTAGGGCCCCCTTTTACTTCGACAGTCTCCGTGCACTTTCGTGCAGGTCCGACCCTCTGGCACGCGACGCCTTGGTATGTTGGGCGCCTGCCATGCTGGGGGCGTCTCGGCGCTCCGAGCGGATCCGAAAACGCACGACCACAGGTCATCCATGTGACCTCACCAGATTTATTTTGCATCTGCATCTTGAGGAGGATGATGATAATGAGTGACCTCTATCTAATTTGTAGAGCATAGTTGTTAAAAATATAGCATCAAGTCTTACTACACGTTCGGGTTATACGCTAGTTCTATAATGTGACTAGCAGAAGATATTAATTAATTAAACCATAACTTTATAAAATAACAGGGTTGATAGGCTTTCTAAGTTTTTTAGTTCTCCAACTCTTTCAGGTTTTCCAGCCGTAAAGAAACCGGTCATTTAAATACAGACATTTGTTATTTTCCAATGTTTTCTATTTAATAATGAACCAAATAAACTTTTATTGATAGCGCGGTTTCTAAAATTGATCTTAGTAAATAAATGTGATTTTTTTAAAAGTTTTGAAATGTATTTTGTCCCCCCATTTTGCTTTTTAACCTATAACACACGTTTATTAAGAGGATCTTAACTTAAGGAAGCAAGAATCATTGCCATGCTGAATACACATAAGCCTTTACATCTCTAGTTGGATCGGAGTTATATGTATTTAGAAATATGCAGGTAGTGTAAGAATACTGCAAGTTAAATAACAAAATACATAAAATATGAGAAGTTTTTAAGCATACCTTAATTTACAATACAACATAGTACAACACTTATCAGTAATGCTCAGTAAAATTAAGCAAAATGAATCTCATCTTACGCTCTAATTATAAAACTACTAAGGTATAATTAAAACCGGAGTATATTGTCCAGGTAGACACTAAATCAGGCAGTCCTACTTGTGCGAACATCAAATGTATTTACATTTTTATTATTTTATTTTGCAAATTACCGTAAACATTTGTGAAAATTTCCTGTTTTTTTATCTGCCCGACCTTTTTGTCACCCAAGATTCTCTGATTATTTTCAAGTTTTCCTATTTTCAAGATACTTATCAACCCTGAATAAATATCCTTGGTGTTGAAGGTAGCCAGTTTCAGCTCTTTCGTTAATCAATGTGCTGAAACTTAAGTTTTAATCGTGTGTGGGTGAATAACGCAAATAATTAAATGCCAGATGGGCACTCAGTTTTGATTAAAAAAGATTAAAATACTCTCAAACGGGTGACCAAAATAAGACGGCGACGTAGTTATCAGTTCTCAACAGGAACATATTAAAGTTTGTTTAGCTTTTCTTGGCTATAATAATTTGCGTTTATCTTTGAAGAAGATTTAAGTAAAGGGCAAGTAACTTTGATGATTTCCATGAATCGAATAAAAATGCCATTGAGATTGGTTGCCAAGGTTGCTTGGTTAGCCAAGGAGCTAAACGATGACATCCACGATCACGCGGATAAAGGCGTCAGTCTTATCTTGTCGGATAGCAAAAATAATATTGTGAATCTGGGCTAAACCATTCATAGCCCAGTTTGGGGAAAGATTAGCCAGTACTAATGTACCTTTGCCCAGGGGGCGTCCGAATGTACTAATCATACATACTTTCCGTGGAGGCTCTTTCCATGTACCAATGAGATGGTGATAGTAAATATGAGGGTGTGAAACCTGTAGAAACGCTTAGGCCTAATTTAAGCCTAACTAACTAGGGTTTGGTGATCTTTGGGATATTTCTCTTTCGGGAAAGATACCCAAGGTACCAGCAGAGAATCTAACCCTGGACCCCAATGCTTGTGGCCAGGTGCACTGACTACTACACCATCTTGTCTGACACTTTATAACGAAACATAAGCTCGCGTAGCGGTTTACCTTTGAGGGACAAAGCTGATAGTCTTTCAAGTAAACAAATACTGTTAAAAATAGCCTATCAATATAAACATATTTTTAGCTTGGTAAACACAAATATGAATGCTTTAAATCTTATAGAATCAACATAGTAGGCCTACTAAAACAATTTACATAATATGTAAAAAAATTAATGTATTTTAAAATATAAATAAAATCTGCTTTTATTCCTTGGAAGGAGATAAATATTATATAGCCAACAACTCTGTCTACACCAATCACTATTATAAATACTAGTCTATGTGATAAAAGTGTAGAAAGAAGTCTAAAGAAGCCTGGTTTGAACCCGAGCGTTGCCTGATTTAATAGAGTATGTGTGTCTATAGGTTTGTGTTATTTTTGGTGCTGGGACCGGGCATTAAATAAATTCTAGTTGGTAGTTTAGAAACACGGTTTAACTCCATATACAAATCGTAGTAAAGAGCAAGTTAAAAAAAAAGAAGCAGTATTGATATTTTTTAAATGCGTATGTAATTTTAAAACATGAAAATGAATAGTTTTAGTTATGTATATGTTGCTAGTTATCTTTATGTCGCTATAAGCATAGTTGTTGAAAAGCACACTATCAATGCCGTGGCATCGGAGAAGCTCCATGAATTTATGTTTAAGTTTTTCTTTTAAATTAAATATTACATTATTGTGGACACAGAGGGCACAGAAAATAAAAATGAAAAGCAAGGTATTAAATTAACCCCAAAACACAGAAAAGTATCATGGAACTTGGGCAGCAGCTTCAGTGACTCCAAGATCTAACGGTTCGAAAACCCTAAAAGAATAAAATAGAATCGAAGCGCAGCAGCCAGTATAGCTCACAACTAGACGAATCGAGTTGAAGCATTTTGACTCAAATTTTATGTGACGAGGAAAGTCAAAAATACAATGGTTTTGATTAAAAAGAACTAAAGAGGTATTTTTACATTCATAACTACATAAGATAGTAGCTGCAATGTAACACAATATAAATAAATACTTGTATATAAACTGTAAGATTCGAGTAATTATAGGTAAACTTTGTGCTATTTTCTATTTTCTTTTAACTATTCCTTCTAATGCATTCTATCTAATGTTCACATTTTTATGGTTTGTGTCATAAATAAATCCACATCTCTGAACTAAAGTAATTTGTTTCTCTTTACAAACCAAACAAACTTGAACAACTGCACGCAAGCTATCGAATATTTTCACATCCTCGTTCAGAGATAACACCACAGTGATCTGACTAATCGACTCGAATTACCAATGACACAAATTATGCTGGCGACGCTATTGAATAGAAGAAAATATCCTCTGGGGTGAATTATTTTCGTTTTGATTCATCTAGGTGTGTGCGGGTCCATTTAAACATGTGCGAAGAATATTTTTCTAGAAGAATAGAAGGGAAGCGTGAGAGGAATTCAATGAAAATAGCCATAGGTTTACTTGCATTGATTTGAATCTTGCAATTTATTTAAAAGCATTTAAAAAAACATATTTTGTTACATAGTATTTACATGTCATGAATTTATAAATGCGAGATATAAATAACTTTTTTTGGTTCTTATTTATATTCAAAACCACTGTATTGTAACTTTCCTCTTCGCTTAAAGTAATGCGAGTCCAAATTCCGCGCTTTGATTTGCCTAGGTGGAAGCGAACCTTTTAGTGTAAAGTCTCGCATTATACTAGAAATTCTTAGAGGTACAATATATATTTTGTAAAATTGAGAGGCGCGATTATAGGCCACACTGTGACCATATTTTGAAGAGAAAAAAAAAGTTAAGGTCTTGTTTCGGATAAACACAATAGACACGGGAACTGGTAGTAACACGCAGTACACACAAAAGCATACAAGCCCTTTATTTAAATTTACAGCTAAATGCCAATAATTTATTAAATTTCTAGTCTTTAAATAGTTATTAATGAAATTACCTGTGCTTCCCAGATACAAAAATCCCTTTATTTTATCGTGTCTCCAGTTGCTTGGCAGCTCTGGATAATTATGATTTTATTTTGTGTCTTGCTTTTATATTTACTTTGGTCCACTCATTAGTATTTTAAGTGTGAAACGTAGAATCGCCAGCTCATAGGAATGCCTGTTTATAGTTGATCTAGTGTCTGCCCTCAAGAAGGAAATATATCCCCGCCAGCTGCAGCCAGCCAGGCCGCGTGCATTTCGCCTGCACTCGAAGGGTTCAACAACACCGTTAGTCCCAAGATAACACGTCAAGAGAGAAAGGGGGAGTCCCCACGTGCAAACTAAGACAAAGCTGCCACCGGGAAACTATTAACTCCTCCAAGGAGGAACGAATGAACCCCCACTGCTAGCAATCCTGACGTAGATCTAAAAGGCCGGGGTTTGTGTGTGGCAGGTTGTATTGAGAATATTTACCCCACCATTCTCATCTTTGATCTAAGAGGCCGGGGTTCGTAAGTGGCCGGTTGTATTGAGAATATTTACCCCACCATGCTCAGCTCTGATCCAGGAAGCCGAGGTTCGTAAGTGGCCGGTTGTATTGAGAATATTCACCCCACCATTCTCAGCTTTGATCTAAGAGGCCGGGGTTCGTAAGTGGCCGGTTGTAATGAGAATATTTACCCCACCATTCTCAGCTGTGATCCAGGAAGCCGGGGTTCGTACGTGGCCGGTTGTATTGAGAATATTCACCCCACCATTCTCAGCTGTGATCCAGGAGCCGAGGTTTGTAAGTGGCCGGTTGTATTGAGAATATTTACCCCACCATGCTCAGCTCTGATCCAGGAAGCCGGGGTTCGTACGTGGCCGGTTGTATTGGGAATATTTACCCCACCATTCTCAGCTTTGATCTAAGAGACCGGGGTTCGTACGTGGCCGGTTGTATTGAGAATATTTACCCCACCATGCTCAGCTGTGATCCAGGAGCCGAGGTTTGTAAGTGGCCGGTTGTATTGATAATATTTACCCCACCATTCTCAGCTGTGATCCAGGAGCTGAGGTTTGTAAGTGGCCGGTTGTATTGAGAATATTTACCCCACCATGCTCAGCTCTGATCCAGGAAGCCGGGGTTCGTACATGGCCGGTTGTATTGAGAATATTTACCCCACCATTCTCAGCTTTGATCTAAGAGGCCGGGGTTCGTAAGTGGCCGGTTGTATTGAGAATGTTTACCCCACCATGCTCAGCTGTGATCCAGGAAGCCGGGGTTCGTACGTGGCCGGTTGTATTGGGAATATTTACCCCACCATGCTCAGCTCTGATCCAGGAAGCCGAGGTTGGTACATGGCCGGTTGTATTGAGAATATTTACCCCACCATTCTCAGCTTTGATCTAAGAGGCCGGGGGAATGAATACAAAGTCTGGGAAACTAGGGTTGCTCAAGTAAGATAACCTTAGTGTGTGAACATTGGTATGTTTTTATCGCATAGCTGTTTAAATAGAAAGGCAATAATATCAGGATTCAGGGACAATTAAAAAAAAACAATAAAATATCCCTATACAATAAAAATGAACAAACAGTGCAAATTATAATGGTATATATTGATACAGTTATAACTATAGTCAATGTTGACTTTCTGACCAAGATAAAAACAATTGTGCGTGTTATATAATTAAATTTCAAATCTGATTTGTAAGAGATAGTTTCAGTGGTAGTTGAAAATAAAATATTTTTACTTGATGAATTTACTAGTGAAATTCATAAAAATAAGTGTAAAAGCAAGATTTAACTATTCTGAAAATTGAAAAATGACACCTGGACACGGGAATCGAACCCGGGACCTTTGGCTCAATATGCCACTGCTCTAACCACTGAGCTATTTAGACTTCGTCTCGTGCCCAGGGCCATTCTTCACTCATATTTTTTAAGGCAGAGAGTCTATGATGGACTAAGGGAAATCGTCGGCTACAAATGTGTGATTTTTAATATTACGAGCTATCAGATAAACCAGCCATCTGCGACTCAGTAGTTGGCTTATGCGCCACATGTACAATTATTATTATAATTGTTTGGGATGCATCATAGACTCTCTGCCTCAAAATATGAATGCAGAATGACCCTGGACACGAGACGAATCCTGGATAGCTCAGCGGTTAAAGCAATGGTGTACTAAGCAATGGTGTACTAAGCCAAAGGTCCCGGGTTCGATTCCCGTGTCCAGGCGTCATTTTTCAATTTTCAGAATATGATATCTATATGTAGTGATTCCTCACTAAATGCATACATAATAGCTTCGGCTATTTGATTCCTTATAAGATTTAACTAGTTCATCTTCTAGATGGGGACGTGAAGTTAAAATCCATCATGGAGGTCATATTTTTTTAATAGTAGTTAGTTCTTAATTGAGTGATAATCCAAGGGTATCATAAGTTCACTTGAAATGGTTAAATTTTAGTTCAGAAAGGTTTACTTTTTCATTATGAATGTATGTGGAAAAAACGCATCACAAAGAAATGAGATAAAATTGGTTACTGTATAAGAAAGTATGATCGACAAAGGTTAAATACGTTGTTAAATTTCAGAAAAGATCAACGCTTACCATAAATTGTAGATGTAGTAATATTTACTTCAGAGGAAGACGTAAAAATAATTGGAAACTCTCCAGAATGAGTTTTCTATTGTTTAATAGTTCTTCTTGTTCAGCTTGAACTGCTTATTGCAGTGTTTATTTTCTTTTTATTTAATTGTACTTAAAAAACACATATCTAGATAATAGTCGCCTTTTCCAAGCCCACGAATTCCATTTTAGGCCTTTTTCCCTAAACGTGCTCATCCAATCAGATAATCACGTAAAATATTAATAAACAATCATACGAATTTGGACTAAATTTCAAAAATAGTAAATAGCTCTTAATATTTAAATAAAATAAAATACAACTAATTTTAATCATAACTAAAGGAAGATAATATCAAAATATACAAACAAATAAATGTCAACCAAAGTGACCGCAGATAATGTTGGTTCATTGGAGGTTTTAAACTTCCCACACTCGTATAACAAAAACGCATCGGACCAAAAACCACTTCCGATGTCACACAGAGCTTTTATAGCTACGTTCGTACTTAAAATATTAATTTTCTATTAAATAATTGGACATAAACTATTAAAACCCTTAGTCATTGTTATAACAATCACATTTAATATAATGAATCCCTAAAGAAAATACACAAAAAAAGTAAATTATTCCCGTGTTAGACGCGAGTGCGCGGTTGGGACAACATATTCCTGCGTTTACTACAACTTCTCCTCCACTGGTGGTTCCAGCAAGTGGTTCGAAGGTAGTACATAGAAATCGGATATCCTTACCAGTGAAACAATAATACCTAAAATTACTAATCTTTCATATATTATTTCTATCAAGCGCATTTTAGTAAAGTGAAAAAATTTACATCGTGAACTCGAATTCACCAACGTAGGCCTAATTTTCAAATTGATCTACTTCAGGTCTTTAGGCTTTCTAGAGCCCAACGTAAAACCGGACAGCTTCTGTTCTGTTGGTATGTATGTTATTATAACAATCTAATGGACCAACAATATTTTTAATAAATAGTTTAGTTGGAAAGATTATTCAAAAGTCCCATTGTCAAATTATTATTATTATTATTATTAGCACCACGTCTTACTATCCGTTCGGGTTGTACGCACTTACGCTAATGTGTAATGGTAGGGTGATTGTGAGATGAAATTAAGGACCTACAGTTTAACGTGGAATCCAAACCACGGTGGAGGCCTGGCATTCCCCACATTCACAAGATGTCTTGTCAGAGGTGAAGGAAGGGTTTGGTAATCAGCTAAATCTGTGCCGGGACCGAGGATTGAACCCCGGCCACTTGCACAGAAGGCTGACACCTTACCCCTAGACCGCCAGGTCACCTAATTATTATTAGAAGTGAAGGAAGAATGTTAGCTGCTTTCGACGATCAATAATATATTGTAAAGTGAATATAGCGAACTTACGGAAGTGTTTTTCCCCTCTAAATTATTATTTCTATGGCCGGCCAACTAGATACGAGTGGATATTTATTGCATTTTATTTAGTGAATATTGTACTGTTTACTTGTGCTTCTTCAACAACACACAAATTCAACCTAAACTAATTAATGTTTTTGTTTTAACAAAATCTATAAAAATATATATATAGATATTATATTAAAGAAAGAAAATAAAGAAATAGAAGTGAAAGAGATAAATTAAGAAGAGAGAAACAGCGATTGAGAGAGAAAAAGAGGGGTCTAGGGAAGGAGTGAATCATGAAGCACTTTCATCTAATGGTTTCTTTTTACTGTTTAAAAAAACAACATAGTTTACGAATATTTTACTGGAGTAGTTTTAGGGCCACCGGATAAAAATAATTGAGTGATTGATTACGAGACGGTGGTGGAGATTGAGCACATGTTAAAAGTGAAAAGTGAATTAGAACAAACAAACAAACACAAATCTTGGCAAACTTACACCTTGAACAGATGCACTTTGTGAGAGAAATTATACAAAATTTGTGACAAAGTTTCAACTCCCGTAACATATGTGTAGGCTATATACAGGATGATTCAAAAGTTTAGGTCAAAACTTAAGGAGCATATAGGAGGGCCTCGGGTAATATAACTTCAGAATAGGAATCCATGTCCTCCGAAGTCATTCTGAGTCAGGAGATGCCAATGAAGATGGGGATGCCTGATACAATTCCGCTAAAATAAGTATACATTCAGAAATTACCCTATATTGAAAGAAAATTGTTTTAGGGCTCCTTCCTATTGCATCTACATTTGCTGACGCACGATAAGTGGCACATTTTGTAACATTTCCAGCAAAATATCTTCCAGGATTTTTTTGTATGTGTGTCCAGTCAAATGTGTTGGCAGGAAGTAAAAAGGTTCGAGCATATTATCGTCGATGATCTCCACCCATACATTCACAACAAACCTCTCTTGGGAGTTGCGAGCAACGGTAGCATGGGGGCTCTGTTCAGCCCAAACATGGCTGCTACAGCAATTGAAGAAATTATATCAGGTGAATTATGCCTTATCTGTGGAAAGTAATCGTTTCAAAAAATAGTTCCGACAACGCTGCACGATCCAATGAAAAGATCTGCGTAAATGTGTTTAAGTTAGGGCCCTGTTGTGTGATTAAAGGCTAGTAGGAGAAAAGCAAAGTATGCTTATTCCAGTGGAATATTTTTAGACTTCCCCACCTTCAATGGCCTCGCTTGACCAAGGATGACTTAGGACAAGGATTTGTATTTAAAAGTTGCTCTGCCTGAGTCCCTCTATTTGCTCCTTAAGTTTTGGCCTTTTTTAAAAAAAATGGACTTGTATATAAGTATATATATATATATATATATATATATATATATATATATATATATANATATATATATATATATATATATATATATATATATATATATACTCTCTCGTATACACACACACACACACCAATTTGATTACGCATGGACGTATCTGACAGCTATAAAAACCACTAAATCTATTTTAACGTATTCACACGTCAAGTTACTTAATATGAATCTGTAATTTTTTTATCTATGCTCAATTCCTATGAAATAACACTAACAATGGGATATTAAAATGTTATCAATGTTGACCGCTAAGTGGTAGAAAAGGAAAAGGTAAGATTTAGAACAATGTATCCGAACTTGCGTAGAGGGATGGTGGAAAACCATTTATGAAAATATACTTTAGTGCATCTAGCCGGGACTCGAACCCTAATCTCCTCATAATCAGAAAACCAAGCTAAATTAACTGGAGATTTAAACCTCGTGCCCACACGTACCAGTGAACACTCCGACAAATGCATCAGTCTCGTCTTGCCTGGTATAAGAGTCCCTGCGAGTTCAGGATCGAACACATGCCGGGTATAAGATATTTTTCCCTGAATAGTTTATCACGCTTCTTATAATTTCTACCTTCCCAACTACTACACCCCTTAATTATAAATAGTCGGATATACCAGACGGGTAGTAAGACTAGGAGCACGCGAGGGGATAGAGGGAGTGTTGAATGGAGTAATAAAAAGTTAAATACCATAGTATGCATTCTAGAGAAAGGTTGTAGTGCCATTTTTTGAGTGATACTTGAAGGAAATATCATTAGTACAAAGAATTACCTGCGAAAATAGGACAGCATTCCAAGATGATGCTAGAGGATCTGCACCTACCTGTAAAAGGAAATTAAAATAAAATTAATTTTAGTCCTTTTCAAAATAATACTTGGTAAATGTATCCTTATGGTAAGCTTATACTTACAACCCACGGACCCAAAATACCCTTTGCCTCAAAATTAGTCAGTGTATTATTAAATCCAGAGTTACCACTATTTTTTAAGGCCCTTGGCCCTGCCGGGTGTAAGAAGTATTTTGTGTGAAGGTGGGCGGGAGGGGTGGCGTGGATTCACAACCGACCATATTATCCTTCCGCGCCAACAATAACAGATGTATCACGGAAACCGTAGATGGCGCTAGCTACCGGACAGGTCTTGCGGAAAAATCTTACGTTTGAAAATATCAGTTTCCTCGAGAATGAGTGAAATTTTTATGTTAATATTTTCAACACCCCTTCTAGTATAATGAATCGATGTTTATTTATTGTTACATTTTTTTTTTTTGCTATGAAGCTGACAGTTTTCTATTGAAAAATGTCAATTTTACCGATATTTGATCACTGTTAAACTTATAGAGGAGGTGTGTGTATAAAACGTATAACTTAATCAACATGCTTCTATTCTTGAACAAACCGTTTCCGAAAAGAAAATTGAATAGCAATAAAAATTCTCGAAGATAACCGTTTGTTACCGTGGCTCTGCATTGCCACGCCAAATGAAAAGGGCCAATCGCCTTAATACAAGATGTATTGTGTTTATCAGGAGAAATAACCATGTATCCATACATTTTATGGAGTAGTACAGAGGAATACAATTTTATTTTTCATGAAAAAGGCTTATGTGAACTCATGTCATTAGCTTAAACTCTAAGAGGAATTATATGCCTTCACAACGCAACCAAATGTTCCAGGGACATAATAGGAAAGGTAGAAGGGAGTAGTTATGAGACATGTGTTTGTATCCGCGTACTTGGTTATTCAGTTGATTTTTCTTGAGTGCAAAGACCTAATATTTAAATATTGGATAAGGAATGAGAAAACTGACCCAGGACACATGATAGAAATAGTAATGGATGTAAAAAAAAAGAGAGTAATAGAAGTTTGGATCAATTGGATTGACGAATTAAGCGGGAGAGTTATTATAAGAATTAGTTAAATTTGATGTTTAATTCCAGAATGATACAATACTAAACAGTAAAAAGGCGCTTAAATGAGGAAAAAATAAAAAGTTAGCCTTTATAGAGTATAGTACAAAGTTAAAAGTAACATAATATGTAAAATGGACAACCAGTTGAAGGTTATGACTGACAAGTAAAAAAGATAAAATAATATAGATTACATTTAAAGTCAAAATGATTTTTTCCAATCAACCATTTTATGAAGATGAATGTAGTTTTAGTAGTAAAATTAATTTGATGATTGTGTGAGATAAGTGAAATTTATTTAGACACAAGACTTAGTGTAGGTAAACATTACACATTTATTTTTTCCTTAGTCTAAGACGCCTTTTAACTATTTATAGATGTACCACTATGGAATGAAAATCAAATTCAACTAGTTTTCGTAATCGACTTTCGGGATATTGGGGTAAAGTGCTAGGCTCAAGACCCGATGTTCGTGGGTTCAAACCTAGCCGGGGTAGAGGGATTTTTTTTGAACGAGAGATATCCAAGTACAGCTTCCTTAGGCGGGGGAGTAAAGCCGTCGGTCCCATGTCAACTTTGGAATGTAAAAGAACCCTGGAATGTATGTGAAAATATCTTTGCCGGCAAAATTGGCAGGGCCTTTAGCTCTCACTCATAGAAATTTTCGTGTGCTGATATCGTCAGTCGCTTCAAAACGTGCACGATAAATGCCTCAAGTAGATAAAAAAAATATATATTTGGAAGGTTGAACTTTAGAAGAAATATTTTAACATTTGCGTGGAGAAAGAATGGAAAACAATTTTGGATAAACCTCAGTATACCTGACTGGGATTCAAGCCCCGATCTCCCCAACATCGGCAGTCTGGTCTAAGACTAGAGTGACGCCTTAGACCATGCGGCCACTGAAGCAGGTAACTTAAATTATTCTAGTAATTTCTTATTCAATATTATAACGTTCCTAACTACTTTAATTTAGAATGTTTTCTAAAATTACGCTATTCAAAGATTACAGTTAAATATTTTGAATTTTAAAATATTCAAGTTTGATTTGTGAACTTTTCGATTATCCAGGTGTGTGGAGACCCTGTCAATAATACCGAAACAAAATAAAAAGGTACTGTACATACCCGAGCATGATTTGTAAACATTTTAAGTGAACAAAATGGAATCGTTGGCAATCTCAGAACAACCAGGCTTGGATACTTTTATTTTATTATTAGATAGCTGGTACTGACATTAGATCGTACAACCATGGGATTTATTTGTTTAGCAACTTGCGAACATCTTGATACCTTTCCAAATTATTCGAGCTAAACTTCAGCAATGAAACGTATCTATATTTAGATGAATTTGTAACTACACCCACGCCTTCCGGAGCGTTGGGGCTTATTACATACGTTTAACTAACTTGAATTACATTTAGAAAACATTCCAAAAATATTAAATTTAATTAAGAAGTGTAATTTAATGGATGTTCAAGTTATAAAAGTTTTTTTTAAATTGTCTTTATGTCTTTTCAAATTATTTCGTTCCATATCACTTGATCGTGTTTATTTATTTTACTTGGCAATCTTTTTTCTAATTTATCTTATCAAAGATTTAACTAATATTGTCTCGAATAAAGTCCGACACCTAAGCTCAGTCTATAGCAAGTCTGCCTGCTAAGCTAAGGTTACCGAGTTTGATTACCTACATGGCCGAAAAATGAATAATTGGTGAAATTAATTTTTCCTCTTTCACAGTGAAGAATTAACGACCTGGGGTTGGGTGATGTGTCTGTGCTAGGATTAAGGTAACTATGCGGAGGATGTTGGAAGCCCTTTTGATACGCGTGGTTTTTTTTTAGCACCGCGTCTTACTACCTGTTCAGGTTATACACCTATGTAATAATTAACTAATGGTTTAGAAATTAGGAAGGTTTAATTTAGAGGAAGTGCTCCCGCATTTGCATGGAAGAAGAGTGGGAAAACATTTAGGAAAAAACTTGTGCATCCAACCGGAATTGAACCACAATCTCCCCATCTTCAACAGTCTAGTCTAACACGAGAGTAGTGCGTAAGACCACGCTGCCGCCGAGGTGGGTATTAATGAAATTTAAATGTAGACGAGAAGACGCAAAAATAAAAAACCTACCTTTAATGGAATAGCTCAAAGCTAAAATAAATTACTATTAAAATATTTTTTAAATATGTACATTCAAAACAAGGTTATTAGCTTCTTCATCTAAGGGTTGGTGATGATGAATTTTGTTTAGAGGAAGTGCACCCGCACTAGCATGGCAGGGTAAAAATACCACAAATATAAATCACATGTGGAAAAAACCCTTACGTGCACTCGACCGAGATTTAAACCTTGTGCTCTGGCAAACTAAGCTTGTTGCTAGATTTACGCCTTAGACTCCCGATTTGTTTTTTTCTTATATTATTTATTCTTTGTAATGTGATAAAATAAATTAGAAATCACAACGGAAATAGATAAAAAAACACGTTAAAAATGTAAAAGCTTTTTATTTTCATAATATAAATATTTAATAAACTTAATAAATAAAAGTCTAATTAATGCCAATTTGGAATAAAAAAAAATTAGTCCTACTAAAAATAACTGGCATAAATAGTCGCTTTAACATACTATAGTAAGAAAGTATTTTGACGAAAAGTTAACTTTTGTGTTATGTTGCGTAAAACTTTGATTTAGTAAGGATGGGGGGAAAGTATGGTAAAGGGGAGGAGTTGACAGTCACTAGCGGTAGAGCCCTACTGGCATAATATCCATCTTTCAAACCAATGCAAAGATCCAAACATACAACTCCTGGCTGTTAATTTATACGCGGCGATGTGTGGTATTATAGTTCCAGATATAAATAATCGACCCCTCTCATTTTATGTAAAAAGGGGATCAGTGTCAATTGTGACATTTTTCTCGTGCACGCAGGTCAAAGAAACTTTTTTTATAACCTGGATTAGCCAAGAATACAGCCCAATTTTCATCGGACAACTAGCAAACTTACTATATATACTCTCACATATTCACATACGTCAAGTCATATGATCTGAAGCTTTCACTTTTGATAGATAGAAGTAAGAGAACCTATAAATTAACATTAATATCGTAAAATATTATCAACTTTTGCAACAAAATATAAGTTTGTATTTTCTAAAAGAGCCTTCTAATGAAAATGGGACTTTAGCAGTTTCCAGGGATTGGAAGTGGGGAAGTAAAAAAGAAATAGCTTAAGTAAGACACGTGAGATGGAAACACGTAAAATGTCGTGTGTGACAGAATGTGTGTGTGTACACACACACACACACGACATTTTATGTCAAATTTGACGAGATAAAGATGAAACCGTCTTCCATGAAAGCAGTTTTGAGGGGGGAAAGGGAGTAAGAGGGAATGCCGTAGCCCCGCTGGGTCACCGAACCCATTCCAATGACAAGCCTGTGAAAAGTAACGGTCTAAAAGAAGGGTTGGAGGTGGGGGAAGAGATTCATAGCCTCGACTTAATTTATTTACTACGTTATCAAAACTGGAATAAAATTAAGAGCACAAAAGCAACTAAGTTGCAAAAGTTTAAACGATGAACACATCCCATGACTATAATACACGGTGTGTTGAAAAGTTAAGACCACTTCTATCGTTCATAAAAAGTACCATTATCTGTCCACTTAAAAATTATACTTTTCCAGCAAGAATCAAATTTTGAAAACAATTTTTATTTGATGTAAAAAAATTAATTAGTAGGTTTAACACTAAGGTATTTTTTCTACACCTAGCCTTACTTCTTTTTCACACTATCCACATATTTACATTGATGGGTGGCGATAAAGATTTAAACTAGATGAAATTCACCCGCATTTGTATGGAGGAAGTGTGGGGAAAATTTCAAGGGAAATAACCCTCAGTGCACCAGACCGAGATACGAACCCCGGGCTGTCCCGTTTCGGGCAAACTATATCAGAATAGATTGCCATTTAGTCCGCATGTTCACCGATGCGGGTATTATGGTTATTATAAAAAAGACTTGTAATTGGAGGAAATGCACCCACATTAGAATTAAGAGGCGATGGAAAAACCAAAGAGATAAGTCGCATTTGAAAAACCCACCCCCAATATAGCCTGCGGAGATTCCTACCTCGACCTCAGCGGCCCGACGCCTTAGACTACGTGGCTATCAGTGCAGTTCTACTAACACAAAGCATTAAGTTACACTCATATATCTAAAGTGTGCTTATATCGGAGAAGGTAAATGGGGGGAAAACCATATCTTGAAAACCAACTGTTGAAAATTGGGTTAAAGTATTTTTTTAAATACATATGTAAGAAAAGGATATTAATATTCAGATGTGTATTATTTCTTTTCAGCTTCTCAAATTTTCAAGAAATTCTTTTAAAATCATATTTCGCGCTTCGATTACAGTGTTATTTACTGGCGTGTTGACAGCAAAGTGAAGGAAAAAAAAATACAAATTATAAAAGTTAACAAAAAGTATATATACATAACGATATATGAAAAACTGTGTAAATTTATTTTAAAATATATATTTTATTTTAAGAATTGAGGAAAAACTATTATTTTGCAACTTGTTCCCCAACCAGAATCCTGGTCATCAAATGATCACTTTGTTAAATGAGAAAAATTACGTGTTAACTTTTTGAAATGTCAGAATTCAAGTACATAACCCTTCGATAAACATATAGATGTGCTATAGATAGAGATAGGTGACGGTAAAATTACAAATATTATTTTAACTTTCTCATATCAAGAAAAAATATTGTAATCGTGGAAACAAAATTATCTCGAAATTATGATGAATCTTTACGTTACATGGGAACACAAAACAAAAAATCAAAATTCTAATTGACCCCGTGTCTATCTAATTATTTATCAATGTATCTGCCCCTCACCACAAATTTAAAACAGTTTGATGTATTTTGTTCAAAATTGTTACTTAAATTTTATAAGGCTATACCTTAAAATTTTTTTTATGTATATTGGCTTTAGCCCTCAAATTAAGGGTGGCTTAGGGATGAGTGGTTTTTATAATTCTAGATGTTTCAAAAATGGTTTTAACTATTGTGTTTAAATGGATATCTAGAGATCGGTTGACTTCACAAATAACATTAGCTAATTGGCGTTTGGATAAAAATTCGTTAAATAGTGGCTTACTGAGCGATTTTCAAAAATTCGAGATATTAAGAAAATTAATTAAACGATTTTGTTTAAAATGTACATCTTGGGAGTGTTTAACATAGTAAATATAACTATATATTTGGTTTTTTGGGAGAGCATTCGTTTAGGATAGTTTCCTGATTACTGGTATCAGAAATTTTTTTTAAAATTGCTCTAGGGATTTGGTTAGTTATATATATTCATGTTTCTAAAAAAAAAAGTAGTTTACTGATAACTGATTTTTTGTAAAAGTGGGGGTTTTTTTTCGAAAATAGGTTTATATATTTTGCTCAAAATTAGTAATGGGGGATTATTTTATATTATTAATTATAATTTATCATGAAAAATAAGAATGAATTAGGCCTATATATAGATTTAAAGAAGTTTTATTTTTGAAAATTTGAAATTTGTTAAAAAAAATTGACCAATTTGGTTTAATATTTAGTGATTAACACAATGATGTGTTTGTTTTCATTAAGAAAAATTACTTAGGAGTAGTGAACTGAAAACCTATTTTTGAAAACTTTCTTCGAAGCTATAATATTCAACATGAGAAAATTTGTGCGGTTGTGTCGTACCGTTCATTTTTGAATGTAAAAGAATAGTGAAAAGATTTTTAAGAGCCCATTTCCCCCACGAAAAACATTCAACTTATGTAAATAATACAGCTTGAACCAGAGGTGGCATTATGGTGCAGGTTTCTGTATTCTACATTTAAAAAAAAAAAGTGAAACAATTTACCGATATTTTAAATACAAAATAAAAATTGAAAATAATTAGTTAACATTAAAAAATTACCATAGTGATTCTAATGTTGCTATTGCCAAGTGAAGAATGCATAACCTGATCCGATTGTAATCTTGTATCTAATTAATTACCCTTTAATCGGTAGACAGAAGGGCTCTACGTTTACAATCCAAATTATTATTTTTACCTATCGAATAAAACTAAGAGTTGTAAAGCTCTAGTTTCTTCATAGAAGAAAACACATTATATATATATATATATATATATATATATATGAGAGAAAGAGCGAGAGAGAGATATGTTTTGATGTTACCATCTTCCAAATCTGTTGTGAAAACATATTTTTAAGTGTTTCTTTTGTGAGCTCGTTTGTTGCATCACAACGACGAAAAACAATTCAGATAGAGCTATAACTTGTGGAATGTAAACTTCTGACGCACATAATTTGAAGTCACCCATTAACCTTTCTTTTTGACACTCGTAGACTTATTTTTACGGCCATTTTTTTTGTTAGTTTGTTATTTTCAGACTGTAGTGGGAGGGAAAAACTTGGCCAATTGAATGCAAAGACACACGATCAGATTTTGATGTTAATGTTTTCGCATTTAAGTCCAAAGTGTGGAATTATTTTAATCAAGGTTTAGATCAAGTTATTTTTAAAACCGTTAAATAAAATTCAAAATGTACTGTTAAATTAAACCAATAAAAAAATATGTTTTGTCTCATGAATTTGTTTATAATTAATTGACTTTTAAGTAAAAACCAGTCGTAATAAAAATTTAAAAAGTGGGGTTTTTAGTCACGAGCAAAACTGTGAATTTAAAGTTAGGAGATGTCAGACTATCACACCCTTACAATATTAACAAAATCATTAATTATATTCTTGAGGAAAATATGAATTTCGCAGTACCTAAATGACTTTCTGACCAAGGATGTGTTTACATCAAAAGATTAGTTGCAAACACAGCTTGGCATTCCATTAACTACAATATATGAAATATGAATATCAACAAACCGGTTGCAAATCATTGAATTGACACTTAACGACAGTAAGATTACTGCTATATCTGTAAAAACGACACAACACTTTATGTGTGTGCATCAAATTATCATACGCGACGAATGCTATGTATAATACAAATATTATTTTCTTTTTTAATCCGCGCATCTTTCTATCCGTCCAGGCTATACGCATTTGTTAATTATCCTAACGGGGTAAGGATAAGAAAGGCTGCATTTTAGAGGTAATCTACACACATTTTCGTGGAAACCATTTATGAAAAAATCACCCTCAGTACACCTGACCAGGGTTCGATTCCCATAGTTAAGAAAATTCCATATCTTGTAAAGGCAATGGCCTCACATTAATTAGTAGAATCGAGAAGTATTTTGAATTAATTTAAAATGAATATCATACTAATATTATAAAGAGGAAAGATTTGATTTTTTGTTTGTTTGTAATGGATAGGCTCCGAAACTAATGGACCGATTTAAA
>CABFVX010003250.1:0-49629 GCA_902151425.1 Timema shepardi
TAAAAAATTAAACACTACCTAACCATCGCGTATTTCCTGAACGTCTGCAACGCATTCCAACTCTCCGGAAGGCGGCCCCCTTAAGATAGTTTATTATTATTATTATTATTATTTCTCTTATCGTTTAGTATTTACTACCTATACAGTTTATACGCCTATGTACTAATTACACTAACGTACTAAGGATTAGGGAGGTTTTATTGAGAAGAAATTCAGTAGCATTTGGGTTTAGGAAGAATAGAAAACCATTTAAGAAATATCACTCTTAGCGCACCCGACCGGGATCAAGCCCCAAGCTCCTCGTCTTCGGCAGTCTAGTCTAACACGATAGTAGTGCGTTAGACCACGTGGCCACCGAAAGTGGGTAAGTATTTATTTGTATGTATCACTACTTAGCTACTATAAAATTGTTTATTCTCTTTACTTATCTATTTATGAGAACATGTCAGATACTTGTGTACTTTTCAGTTCTGGATGATTGTGGGTTTTGTGAATGTTGGCCAGTACTATAATAAAGGCAGTTATTATTACTATTATATTATTATAGTAGGGATAGATCTAAAACGAAGTAAACTAAAAACAAGGAAGGTCAGAAATATAGCAAACAGAAGATGAGCATCGAATTAAACAAATATTTGTTTTCTATAAATGTTTCCATGTATTGTGGTGGCAAGCCTTTAAAGTACCGGAGGCTATCCAGTATCATGTGACGAGGAACCACCTACCTCTCCCATCTTCCCCTCACCTACACTCCCCCCGTTTAGGAAAGATTAGACACGCTACCAAGCAAAATGCAAGCGCTACTTGTACAAAGATAACACTGTGGTTAGAATTCAAGCTCTCCGCTAAGTGACGTATTAAATCCTCGCCGTGTTTAAACGCAGACAATGGCTTCTTAGGTTGGATTTTCGTGTAATAAAACACGCATTAATAACCATTAAACATGTTTAAATACCCCGAGCTGGGGGGGAAAAAAACTCTCCATAATTGTAATTTACATTAAACAAAGAGAGGAAGGGACAGCGTGAAAGTTTATTTGGGAAGCTGTGTTAACCATTTTGTTTGGATATTTTGTAAAAAAAAAAAAATATACTATCTTGAATATTATTTGTTGTTTCTAAACTTTGAACTAACCACTTTTATGATTACTCATTATCTCTGGGCAAGATTTTATAGAATTATGCTTCAACGCGTTACTTAGTCACCTTAACTCTGCTGGAATTAGTGTTCCTTAAACCTGAATTACAGCGAAAGAAGGTGTGATACTGGTGATTCAAAGTTATTTATAAATTCACTCCCAAGCTTGAGGAATAAAAGAACGTTAATTATTATTATTAAGCTAGCCTATATTTTCTAATAATGTCTGTCGATTGGTATTTATGTTGGTGTTTTTATTTAATATTTTTGCAAGGTCATCGAAAGGGTTTCGTGCGCCCTAGGCGAGACTTAAAAGTTTGAGCCCCTGTTGTTTTCTGTATAATATAAATAAACCACAGCTACTGCGTGACGTAAAATAACAATAATAAAAATAATAGTGTGTCAGCATACCTGACAAAAATAATTATAAAAAAAAGATAAGTAAATAAAAATGAATTAGTGACTAGCCCATTTCCCGTTTAATAAATGTGTGAAAAAATATATTATCCCTTTTTCTTTTAATTTTCTATTACTATTTTCGGAAGCTTTTTAATTAAATATCGAAGTGATTCGCTAACAAAGATATGTCATAAAACCATATAACGGATTATGTAATTATTCAACATATTTTAATAGATTCTTAACAGTCGATAAAATATGTATATGTTATTTTTATTTTTATAAATAATTATCAGCATTTTAATTTGAAGAACTATTTTTCTAAACACTAAAATAAAATTTAAAAAAAAAATTGTTTGCAATTGTTACTAGGATCTTTGTGCCCTGGGAGACCCCCTAGGTTCACCCAAGAATATCAACTCCAAAGACTATTTTTTTAATTGAATCATACTGATTAGTCATTTAATCTGAAAAGATAGTAAGATGCGATGCTAAAAATAGCAAAAAAAAGTTATTCTTTAAATAAATTTACTTGATTTTAAAAACCTGTGTTAACAATTTTTTTATGAAGTAATGTTTTTAAGAATAAAATTCACTAACAATAATTTAACTATTGGTTTTACAGTATCATATATCAAGATTATACAACTATTAGCACCACGTCTTACTACCCGTTTGGGTTATAAGCACTTAAGCTAATGTGTAATGGTAGGATGATTGTGAGATGAAATGAAGGACCTACAGTTTAACGTGGAATCCGAACTACAGTGGAGGCCTGGCATTCCCCACATTCACAAGTTGTGATTAATACACGTCTTGTCAGAGGTGAAGGAAGGGTTTGGCGATCAGATAAAATCGGTGCCGGGACCGCGGATTGAACCCCGCACCCGCAGCACAGAAGTCTGACACCTTACCCCTAGACCACCAGGTCACCCTCGAAAATATAAAGCTAGACTTCTAGTCAGGGATCAACCACATAGACGAAGACGTTGACGCTCGTTGAGTCTAGTTTGCTGGTGACAGTGATGTCGGGTTTCTCAAACTTGGCTTGGTGCATTGAGGGAGGTTTATACTAAATATCCTCTCACTATAATCCCATGGAATCACAGGTATATTTCCTCTAACTCCCTGATCCCGAGCTCTTCGAAAGAAATTTAAACGTGAAACTATAAATTTGTATATTTTTTTTAGAAAGACAATTCAATGAGGAAGTTCCTAAACATTAAAAAAAAATTAAATATGCAAAGGGATAGCTGAAATTTTTGAAAGCCAAAATATATTTCGGCAGCGATTTCTAGTGTTCTGGCAAATAACTTTTAATTTTATTTTTCCAATAAAATAATCCACTTCTAGGATTATCATATTAAAGTTTAAAAATTGTAAATAGCGAAACCGCAATATATATAATTTACGTTATATGATGAATTTATAGACGCTATTATTACAATGTCATAAAAAAGTTGTTGAGATTTCTAAGAAAAAAAACGACGTGATCTATAAATGTGCACAAATATCACAAAATGTCTACAACTTATATTTGCTCTTACTTCATATCCTGTGACTTGGATAAGAAAGAAAGTTGAATTGGACGATTTTTCCCCTAAGTGCGAGTCATAAGTTAAATTAAATGTGGATATCACGGACGGGTAGTAGGAAGCAATGCAAAAACAAACCAAAATTAACGACTTAGTCTAAGTGGTTAAAATTTAGTACGTTAAATTAGCGCATCATCGTGTAAAGAGGAAGGTATAAGCCCATGAAAATCTCACGTTAGGAAAACAAAACCACCACAAAGCACCCGGGATGGGGTTCAAACCTTGACCTTTCCCCGTATTAACATGGACTAATTACAATGAGAGTCTAACGCGGCGCGTTCACAGATGTGGATAAATAGTTTGTTTAGTAGGCATTCATCCTTATTCTCGAAGGGAACAAAACGCAAAAAAAAATCTTGAGAATAAAAAAATACAACCTGACGTGTGTTTTCTTGTGGTCGTGTTCTTGGAAAACAAAAGACAAACAGACGTACAGAAGTAATTCCCTCATCCTTCTGATGTCATTAAAACTTTTGAAGCGAGAGTAACACCTTCCCCTCTCCGTCCCCTCTGACGTCGTTTATTTCATGCAGTGTCGGTTTTCAAACATCCACTTTCCTTTCACCCTTAAGGGTTGGAGGTAAATTCAGTTGGGAGGGGAGGTATAAAAGTTAGGGATGCTAACATTTTGTGGTTTCGTTTTACTATCTTTGTCAGATCAAAAACCTTATCGGATATAAAAAAAAAAATATTATTAAGGTGTAGACCACATATATAATATAATATTTTGTAATTGATCCATTTAAGGTGACGCACAATAGTTTTGGGAAGTATTTTTACAGGGTATCCTGGTGGTGTAGGGGTAAGGTGTCGGACTTCTGTGCTGGGGTCCGGGGTTCAGTCCTCGGTCCCGGCACAGATTTATCTGATTGCCAAACCCTTCCTTCACCTCTGACAAGATATGTTTTAATCACAACTTGTGAATGTGAGGAATGCCAGGCCTCCACCGTGGTTCGGATTCCACGTTAAACTGTAGGTCTTCCATTTCATCTCACAATCATCCTACCATTACACATTAGCGTAAATGCGTATAACCCGAATGGGTAGGAAGACGCTGTGCTAATAATAATAATAATAAAGTTTTTTTACAGTTTATCTAAAAAAAATGTATTTGCAGTAGATACGTTTGGTTTAATTTTATACCTATAGCAGGCCTGAGAAAAATTGTTTGGTTGAAGGACCGCAATTATAATTTAAATATAACAAAGGGCTACCAAATAAAATAAAAAATTTCGGAAGACGTACTTTATTAAGTATGAAACAAATTACATACAATATAAACACGCAAGAAAATATAAATAAATAATTTAGTTGGATTCCAATAAAAACCTAACTTAATTATATGAATGCAATCTTTTCTTATCGTTTACCATTTCTTTAATATTTATTTTTAAGGCACCACGTCTTAATACCTTTTCGGGTTATGTGGTATGCTAAGCTCATGTACTAATTACGCTAAGGGTTTTAAGGATTGTGATGGCTATATTTATAGGAAGTATACCAACATTTACGTGTATGGAGAGTGGAAAACCGTTCCGGGAAAACCATCAAGATTTGAACCTTGATATCCCCGTCATTGGTAGTCTAGTCTACTACGAGAGTAGCGCGTTAGAACACGCGTTCCACCGAAGAAGCTCATTTCTTTAATGTCAGGTGTAAATTTAGTAGGTGAGATTCCAATATAGCTTATAAGTGTTCAGAGGTTATGCATGATCGTAATGAGTTTTTTTTATTAATATTATAAAAATGGGTTGTTCGCATTTTTAGTTTCATCCAAAAACAATCAAAGTTTTCGTGCAAAATCTTGAATGTTGGAGAATTTGTCGTAATTAAGAGAATTATTGTAAAATGTGCATAATTCTTCACGATGCTATAATTCTCTTAGATTTGGATTGAACTACAGGGCATATCATCTCAAGTTGAAGTTCATTAGTTGATTTGTTTTGAACATAAATTATATGTACGTCCATATTAATATTTTTTTAGTTCTAGTATTTTTAGCAGTAATTTTGTTTTCCTAGATAGTTAACTATAGCTTGTGGGCTACGTGAAAGTACGTGATGAGCCATATGCAGCCTACGGGCCGTAATTTACTCAGGGAATATGTATAGTAATCCCAACATTATTATTATTAGCACCGCGTCTTACTACCCGTTCGGGTTATACGCACTTACGCTAATGTGTAATGGTAGGGTTATTGTGAGACGAAATGGAGGACCTACAGTCTAACGTGGAATCCGAACCACGGTGGAGGCCTGGCATTCCTCACATTCACACGATGTCTTGCCAGAGGTGAAAGAAGGGTCTGGTAATCAGATAAATCTTTGCCGGGACCGGGGATTGAACCCCGGCCGCCAGCATAGAAGTCTGACACCTTACCCCTGGACCACCAAGGTCACCAGTAATCCCAACAGTATTTGAATATTAATTGTCATGTCCATATTAGTATTTGATTCTAAACGAAGCGGAAAATGTATCAATTTACAGAATGTCCTTGACAAATATTTAAGAACTGTTGTTATTTCTACGAGCATAAAACTAAACTAAGTGTAATTAATTTTATTTTAATATTTGTGTTTTATAATTTTGAGAATACGTTTGATTCGTTATATTTATAAACATTTAACAAAAGTTATGTTTTTAGCGTATGGATTATTCATAAGATTATATGTTATGTCACGAAAAAAGTGCAGCTATTTTGTGATCATGATTTTTTTTTTCAAACGAGGCTGTACAGTCCATCTAGTAAGGGTGTCACGGTGCTCGGACGTAAGGGGCCGGGATGCGCTCTGGGCCCGCGCACGTTTCATATAAACGGGCACTGTCTTTGCCACCCTCCGGTACTGACAGATCTCTAAAAATCCTGTCGGGGCGCCTCCATGTGGTGGCCCCTGGAGAATGCGACGGAAGGGGTCTGTCATAGCTAAGACCCCGACAAGGTCATCTGTGTGTGAGGAGGGGGATACTCCCTTCTCGACACACACTAAGCGATGGGTAGTGAGTACCCGTGGAGCAGGAATAAATGGTGAGGGCACCTACTTGAGGTCCCCCTCTGGGCAACTCCGGACAGCTGGTCTCAAACAAGGTTGGGGCGGCAGCTAAGATTGGGTGTGTGTGAGAGAGAAGGAAGTGGGAGAATGAGTGAAAGATGTTGCGGAGAAAGCTGTTCGGATGCTGAACACCTGACTTACTTGTGATGGGCGATCCCTAGGAGGATCCAACTCCTCCCTCTGCATCTGGTCTCAGTGAAGGTTTTTTTTTTCCCTAAGTAGCCCAAGGCAGGCTGAAATGGAAGGGCTGGTACTGGTCTTTTCGGGTGTCCGAGTTCCCGGAATGGTACTCATGGAGCTTGGTCTATGTCCGGTGAAAAGGTTCCGGTCCCGATGGGTATCGGTGGTTGCACAATAAAGGACCTCTGAGCTTAGGGATAGTGTAACTGGAAAGCCCCTTCGGGATTACTCTAAATAGGTTAGTTTAAGACCCACACTCTCCATTTGGTAACACCACATATAATCCAGATTTATCAAATTTACCCATATAGATTGATGATGGTTATTTAGTTTGGAGTATTTAAATTTGAATGTACAATATAAAATTAATGTAATGTTACTATCGTTTATTTAAACCTTTTTATTACATTTAACCTTGGTGGGTAGTGGTTGGGGATGATAGCCAGCACCTACTTCTCAGAAGTGGGTGCTAGTCTAAAACAAGGTTGGAAACCACTGGTCTAGAACAAGCATGTCCAACCCGCAGCATTCGGGCCCCTTAGGTCCCGCTGGCTCTAATTGATAAAACACTTCAAATTGAAGACATAAACAACATTTTACTCTCTCGTAGCTGACGTACTCAGAACTTTTTTTTTTAGGTTGATGCATACAACCAACCGCTTTTCACTCACAACTTGATCAGGCTAAATGCATTTATTAAGATTACTCTAATAGGATAAGGAGGAGGAAGGAAGCATTTTAGAGGTAAACTACCCGCATTTGCGTGGAAGGAGATTGGGAAACCATCTAGGAAAAACACCATAGGTAGACCCAACCTGGATTCGAACCCCAGTTTCCCTGTCATCAGCAGGTCAGTCAAATACGAGTGTGACGCCTTAGAAAATTCGTCCACTGAAGAAGGCTTATTTCATTTTAATTTCTTGTATAATATATGTATGCCTGTATTTATTAAAAATAAATAATTATTTGTTCAACTTTTTAATAAATTTAGATCGTATGAATTTCATGTATTTCCCTCGTAAAGAGACCCTCAGTAGAGGGAATGCTGAAAACGCCTGGTCCACTCCCAACTAGGCGAATCGAATCGAAGCGTTGGGGCCAGTACCTCTCAAACATAGGCGAATCGAATCTAAGCGCAGTATTTGCACTCACATTCAAGCGAAGAAAGAGGAAAGTCACAATGCAATAATTTTTAAAATAAATAAGAACCAAAAAGTTATGTATTTTTTGCACAATTATAAAAACATAACATATTAGACATAATGCAACAAAATATAAATAATGTTTGTATATTTTACTGTAAGATTCAAATAAATTCAAGTAAACTTAAGTGCTCTCGTTTAGTTTGTTTTTTTAATTGATTTCCTCCAATTAATTCTCTCTGGTGTTACCATTGTTAAAGATTTTGACATTTTTATCGCAGATAATTATAAAGCCCTGGACTAAAGTAATTAGTTCCATTACAGCTTCACTCTACAGACCAAACAAACAAACTTCAATACCTGCACTCGAGCAATAGAACATTTTAACAGCCTCGCTCCACATTAACCCCAGTGCCGAATGTCCTCTTAACGTTCCCGGAAACTACCGACGTTGAATGTATATATGGCACAAACCTTGCCTGGTGGCTCTGTCAAATCGAAAAAAAAGTGTTTTCCATGGATAATTAGTTTCGCTTCGACTCAATTCGTCTGGGTGTGGGTAAGTCCATGTACATATATGTGGAAATAACTATTTTCTGATTGCCACGCTTTGATTCGATTCGATTGATCTAAGTGAGAGCAGGTCTTGAGGCAATATTCTTACAAAAGATTGTATTGCTATTGGCCGGGATGTCGGTACTCGAATCCTGGCCGGCTGCTGCACAAATATATATATATATATATATATATATATATATATATAATTATTTTTACTAGATGTGAGCATATTTCCTCGAATTTGTATATTTTCCATCCCTACCACATTTATGATATTAAACTTGACTAACAAGAATGGCTATTAATACGAGGAGCACAAAATAATGGTAATAATAACAATACAAATCCATTCTAAGACTAGGC
This sequence comes from Timema shepardi, assembly GCA_902151425.1. NCBI lineage: Eukaryota > Metazoa > Arthropoda > Insecta > Phasmatodea > Timematidae > Timema > Timema shepardi. Next base: position 8,425 of record CABFVX010003250.1, read on the forward strand.
TTCAAACAATTTTAGTTTTTTTATTGGCTAGGCCTTCTTGAAGTGTACTTTTTAAACACCATTTTATATTAGAAGAAGGCCATAAGCTAATTTAACCTAGGATTGTTAACCTCTTAATTACTATACTCCCCTAGCCTTAAAGCCTAAATATTTACTCTTTTAATGGTATAAATAACTAATATACAGCTAGTACATAAATATATTCTTCTCTACCTACTAAAAAAAAAGTATCCATAGACTTATGGCTGACCCTCATCTTCAACTTTTGTACCGTTCTCGCCCTATGCCTAAAAGCTAGAGGCCACTACTAGCCTAAAAGAGAGTGGATAGAAACTAAGTACGTAAAAAATTAGCAAATTTAAGGAATATTTGAATTATTTATTCAATGTAATAAACAGAGGTAAAACAACAAATTACATGGCCTTACAAGTAAAACTGATGTGTGTTGGAAAACAAATAAATCATGGCTGAGTCTGCACTTGCGCAGTACGTTTGAGAATATCTTTCAATCTCTTAAGGTAAATTATTATTTTATCTTAACAAGTCTGGAAGATACCAAAAATATAAACAAATGTTCGATATATTAAAAAATAATTTAAAGAACCTTTCTTAAATAATTTACAAAGCATCTGATTCACCACAGTGAATTCAGACAAAACAAATTTAGTATTAAGATTTAAATTTAAATATCGAATCAGATGTTTATTAAAATGTAAATCACTTAACCATACAATGATTACAAATAGCTTAAATAGCCTCTTTTAAATGGATTACAACTGGTCTGATTCATCCCTGTGAATACAGACAAAATAAATATATATTTTAGAATCAAATATAAATTTAAATCTTGAATCGGACTTTTTTTTTTAAGTTTAAATCATTATACCTTACGATGATAACAAAGAGCTTAAAGAACCTCTTTTAAATGGTTCACAACGCGTCTAATTTACCACTGTGAATACAGAAAAAACAAATTTAAATCTAAGTATCAAATATAAATTTAAATATCGTATCAGATATTTATTATTAGCACAAAGGTTTGACTTCCTGACTAAAACTCAAACCTGCGTAGAGCTATTACCCTTGACACTTTTGAAGAATTCGACCAAATTCCTACATTTTAATATTTACTATTAAAATATAAAACAAATCATTGTTACGTTAGAATAATGTAATTTCTCAATAAATTAATCGGTTTATTTTAAAGTCAAAACCATATTAACCAATAAAAATAAGTTATTTTAATAATTACTCCGAAAACATACATAAAAATAACCTATAAAAGAAACATATTAGATTAAAGAATTTAAACAATTACTTGTAGCCACACGAGCAATATAGATTAATATTTAAATTACAAAATTACAAACCAAACAAAAGAATCCTAAAAATGTGGCTACCAGAAAATTTCAAGAAATTACAAACATACTAGCACCCAGGTGGCAATAGGAATCATTAAGTGTTACATAACAGAATTCATTTTTAAAATTAAACCTTTAGCAAAAAATTACAAATGCCTAAAATTACAGATTACAACTACATAATAAACCTAAGTGTTCAAGATAATCAAACCCACAATTGAAATAAGTTTATATAATCAATAATATATGTATATATATTTATAGCCATCCTGGCTAGATAATGTCCTAGTCCTAAATAGGACTTCTCGTGGAAGTGTCGGATGTAATAGTCCATAATGCTAACTGAACGATAGCTATAAATAGGTCTAGTTTATGGATTGTTAGTTGGGAAATGTCCTTAATAGGAAATTGATTATTAGTAATATAACGTCACACGCCTAGCAGCTGATGGATAATTCGGTCACGTAGAACAGTTAAAGATTACAAGTGGTCCTCCTGTAACTCCACCTGCCCAATCAGAGCATTTCTGGACTCCTCTATTGGAACATGATGTCACTGCATCATCCATAGCTTGTTTAGAACTTCTCTTCATTCTAGCATTTGGTGTAAACAGGCTGGTTTGGAAGTCATGCTAGTCCGGAAGATACGAATGAGTTGAGCACCTATATTAGACACAGTAAGATTGTGATATTTAATAATGCTGGATGTCTGTGATCATAAGTTTATTTGAGGTGGTATTATACTAGCTAGTCTTTCTAGTATTTATATTGCAGTATGTCTATATGTATAGGCTTATTTGGGGTGGGTAGTAACATTTTTATATTAGTATTACAAGCTAATGTTACACTTTTTCCAGCCTGCGGCCGAGTCATTTTGATAATATGCCTCCATATTTCTCTATCCTTCCACCATTCTCCTTTCACTTTCACACTCTGTGTTATATGCTCCTCCAATCTTTTCTTGGCCTTACTTGGGGTCTTTTTCCTACATACTTCAATTCCATCATTTTCTGCTGACCACTAAAACCACAAAATCTTGGGTTATATTTGAGTTAAATAAAAATTGTTTTAATAAACTAAAAGTTCTGCGCCAAATAAATATCTGAACTTAAAATTTTTACTAAAAAATATGTTTAATTTAGGGATACTGAGCATAACTATTAAAAACAATTAGGTTAGATTCGAAGGACCAAATTGTAATTAGACTAGAAAAATCTCGAATAATAATATCTTATTAAAAAAAATGTCGACCCTGAATCTTTGCGACAATATTTATCAAGTTGACAACAAAAGAGTCTAGGAGTGAGGGATTAAAGAAGAATATTTTTTTAATGAGAAATGTGTCTTACGGGTGAAAAGTGAACAGAGAGAGAAAATAGTGCTAATATGAAAAGTCTGGTCAATTCTAAAAAGCGGTATGCAGGCAGGCAAGTCTTCGCCGTAGCTGAGACGAGGCGATATTGAATTTGAAGCTTTCAAGGCACGCGCCTCAGGGTGAATGGTAAGGAATGAATTCCGATAAGCTCCCTCCCCCAGCCTTTTTTTTTCTCCAGTGAAGATAATGATAATAAAAAAAAGGACTTCAAGTTTATGAGAAGATTAAAAATAAAAGGAGAGGAGAGGGACATCAAACAGTTTTTTTGAATTGAGAATAATGGAATCTGGAATAATCATAAAGAAAAGTACAATACGCTATAAAAATCAAACACAATAAAATGTGACAAACATAAAATAATAATCCTTTTCAATGTGTACGCAGACCAAATAAATTCTACGATCTTATTTTATATTGGAGATGGGACATTTGAATCACTCGAAATTTATGGAATTAGAGAGAGTCAATAATCGTAAAAATCTCAACAAAAAGTAAAGTTTCTCGAATACATTAATTATTAAGGTGGAATGTAATCGTAAACGAAAAATGCCCAGTGTATTTGCAGCTTTTATTGAACAAATTTTTGGCCAAAATAAAAAATATACTGCTTCAGTACAAACATAGACTATACTTCTTTTTAACATGGTGATATCAACATTTGTTGAATATACGTCATGAGCATGGTGGAATTATCTAACAAACTTTTTAAATAAGAGAAAAAGTTGTCATTAAATTCCAGTACACCCTTGAAAGATATTCAAGAAATGTTGAGGTAACCATGTGAAGAAAATTAAATTCTAAGTTTGTACTCGAGCCATATTATATCCATTTTGTCTAAAAATATATTTTGCTATAAAAACTACAAAAAATTGGCCTTTCCTCGAGTTCCCTTCTATTCCACCTTAAAGCCTTGACATTAATTAAAAATTATAAGCAATTGGTGAAAGTAATATATTATATTGTGTAGTTTGGAGGATAACAAAATCACAAAATTGTTTTAATATAATTAATTAAGTCTTAAAACAACTTTTTAAACTCAATTTTAAGAATTTTGATTTTGATTAAAATCTCACATTTTAAAATAACCAAAGATTCCAATGGGAATAGAAGATTCGAAAGAATATTTAGGATTTAGTTTTGAAAGATATAGAACTCGATCCGATATCTATAATTTATACTTTTATAAACAATGTAAATTGTTTTCAACAATAATAATTCTTTTTTACTAACTTTTCACCACATCCTAGCACCCATCCGGGACTTTATGAATTTTAATTTCACTAATAAGTGTTATGGATAAGAAAGTTGGAATTTAAAGGAAATGTAGTCTAATTAGTGTGTAGGGAGAGTGAAAAATCAATATAATAAAAACCATCCTCACCAGATTGAGCCAGGATTAAACCTTGACCTTTTTGTCACAGGTAAAAAGGGAAATACTAAGTTGACGTTTAGTTAACGCACTAGTTACCTGGTGGTCTAGAGGTAAGGTGTCAGACTTCTATGCTGGCGGCCCCGGTTCAATCCTCGGTCCCGGCAAAGATTTATCTGATTATCAAACCCTTCCTTCACCTCTGACAAGACATCTTGTGAATGTGAGGAATGCCAGATATCCACCATGGTTTGGATCCCACGTTTAACTGTAGGTCCTCCATTTCATCTCACAATCCCCCTACCATTACACATTAGCGTAAGTGCGTAAAACCCGAACGGGTAGTAAGACGCGGTGATAATAATAATAATAGTTAACGCACTCACCGATGTGGACATAAATGCTTCACGAGACAGCTCGGCCAATCTATCTTTATACAGCTAAAGGAGAAATTAGATCCCACACTTATTTAAGACGCACGTGCTTCAACAATCTTCACAAAGTTTAGATGTTATAACAAAACCGAGTAATGTACAAACGCTTAAAAATATTTTAGTTTGAATATACACGTACATTTGGGTAATTTAAGGTGATAGTTAGGGATGCGAGAAAAGATCAGTGTTTTTGCAGTTCAAATTGCCAAACATTTATTTGGCAAAATAAAATAAAATTTTGCTCCATTATAAAAAAATATATAGTTTAATTTTCTTCACATGATGATATCAACAGTGTTTAAATATCTTTCATAAGCAGAGCGGCATTAGGTGATAAACTTTTTAAATGAAGGGAAAGAGTTGTCATTAATTTCCAGGACACCCTTGACAGATATTCAACAACTGTTGAAATTATTGTGTAAAAAAATTAATCTATGTTTCTATTGAGAATTTTTTTTATCAAAAAGGTTTTTTACATAAAATCTTCCAAAACACTTACCTTTTCTCTCGTCCCTTACGCACCCACCTTAACATGAATTCTCTGAATTGATTTATTATATCAGCCCATGACTTATAAAATAACTCAATTCTATAATAGTCACAACACTCAATCTTGCAGCCGTCAATTCATCAGTGGGAAGGGCCAAGCTCAAATTCCACCAATGATTACATTTTTGGCCATACCGGGAATTGAACTCAGAACTTTTATCTCAATACCTCTATTTGCGAGTGTTGGACCGTGAACATAAACAAAATATATTCTATTAAATAGTGTTTACGAGTAAGATACATGAGCATATCAGAGGTTTTTAAGAAATAGGTAGCACACGTCTTATTGTATTACAATTATTTGGGTTTAAAGATGTATTGGCAAAAAAAAAAAATCGGCCAATATAGAGTTAAAAAGAACAACTTGAAACCAATTAGTGAAATGGAAAAAATGACAAGAAAGTTAAGGCAATTAAGATGGCATTGCTCCTCAGCGATGAGGAAAAAATAGAAAATTAATTATTAAAATTAAATGACTAATGATGAATGCCGAAAACCCTCTTGTATATAGCCAACTTCTACTTATTTGCGTTTCTCCTATATGTCTGCAAAATACTGAAGTGCTTAAGGGGTAGCATTATTAATAATAGTAGTTGTAGTAGTAGTAAACGTATTTTTAAATGTATCAAGTATATATTAATATTTTTCCATGAAGAATCCGTTACTTTATTGTTTGGTTTTCATTTGATAAATATCAATATTTGCTTAATAGATATTTCCTTTCTCTTACGAAAATTTATTTAGTAAAGAACAGCAAAAAAAATTGTTGAGGAATACGTAGAAAAAGATAGAGAACAAAACTCATTTAAATTTTTTGAATTTATTTACCACCACGTCTTAATACCCATCCGGGCTATACGCCTATGTGCTAGGTAATCTATTGGGCCAGGGTTGAATAAGGTTTAAATTAGAGGAAGTGTATCCACATTTGCGTGAAGGGAGAGTATAAAACCATTATTGGGGGAGGGAGACCTCAGCACCGCTTACCGGTATATGAACCCATATATCTCCGTCGTCTGCAGTCTGGTCTATTGTGATATTGATGCCTTAGACCATGTGGCAACTAAAGCTGGTATTTATAAATTGAAAATAAACATCCCCTTTGGGAATATTGATTCAAAATAACATTCACACCAATTTTATAGAAACCTCTTCAAAAGAAAGAATAATCTTAAAGGTTGTTTTAAGATCGAGGAGGAAAAAACGTAGGGAACCCATAGAGTAGACATTGAGGTTGTTTTGTTAGTAAGAAATACGTTGTATACTCATTGCCCAATAAGAATAACATATGGCTATTAATTAGTACGTTTAAGGCTGGCCTTAAATTCACGCATAGCACATAAAATTTAACAAATATGCATAGCATATCATCATCATCATCACCATTAACAGCTTCCAGCCACTGGCTGGGTCTGTTTGGAACATATGCCTTTCCACCACCTCCTTTCCTCCCTCCACCTCTCTCCTACGGTCTTCTCCTCTTTCCTTCACACTCCTCCTTAGTCCCTTCAGCCGTCCGTCCCTTGGTCTTCCTCTCAGCCTCCTACCCCCTCAATTCCATATCCAACATCCTACTTGGCATCCTTGCCTTCTCTATCCTGTCCTGAACTGAATCTTCCTTTAATATTTCTCTTACTCTTTAATTTCTCATCCTGTCAAATTTGGTCAAACCAATCCTGCATTCTGCTTTATTCCTGTTCCTTAATTACCCACGTTTCAAATAGGAACATGCATAACAAATAGTGCGCATAATGTTTAAACACACTAATTGTAATTATAGCGTTCACAACTGAAACATAGTGAGGAGTGAATAGTGCACAGTTATTCAAGTTGATTCAACTGTTAACGCATTGTGCGTAGATTTAAACACAGACAACTCTTGTCTCTTGGTGAAGTTCCGTGAGAAAATTATATCCTGGGGGGTTGGTTGTACCTAGAGATTTGAGATGTGGAAAATTTTCCAAAACAGAAAATTTGCAATTTTTATTTCTGTAAAATAGTTTCAAATGATTAAATGGATAATAATAACAACAATAATAATATAATTAGATTGGTAGTGATATTAGTAGTAGTAGTAGTAGTAGTAGTAGTAGTCGTAGCAGCATTAATAGTAGTAGTAGTAGTAGAAGCAGTAGTAGTCGCAGCAGTAGTAGTAGTAGTAGCAGTAGTAGTAGTAATAGTAGTAGTAATAGCAGTAGTAGTCGCAGCAGTAGTAGTAGCAGTAGTAATAGCAGCAGTAGTAGTAATAGTAGTAGCAGTAGTAGTCGCAGCAGTAGTAATAGTAGTAGTAGTAATAATAGTATTAGTAGTAGCAGTAGTAGTCGCAGTAGTAGTAGTAGTAGTCGTAGCAGCATTAATAGCAGTAGTAGTCGTAGTAGCAGTAGTAGTAGTAATAGTAGTAGTAATAGCAGTAGTAGTCGCAGCAGTAGTAGTAATAGTAGTAGTAATAATAGTATTAGTAGTAGCAGTAGTAGTCGCAGCAGCAGCAGCAGTAGTAGTAGTAGTAGTAGTAGTAGTAGTAGTAATAGTAGCAGCAGTAGTAGTAGCAGTGGTAATAGTAATAATAGCAGTAGTAGTAGTAATAGTAAAAAACACCTGCTTTGGTGGTCACACGGTCCAACACGCTACTCTCGCAATAGACTAGACTGCCGATGACAGGGAAATCGGGGCTTGATTCCGGTCAGGTGCACTGAGGGAGATTTTCCCTAAATAGTTTTCCAATCTCACTCCATACAAATACGGGTGTAAATCATCTAAATTAAACCTTCCTCCTCCCTAATACATTAGCCTAATTAGTACATAGGCGTATAATCCAAACGGGTAGTAAGGAGCGGTGCTTTGTAGAGCCGTTATGTTAATAAATCATGCTTCAATTTTGTATCATCAATAAGTTAACTAAAATAATTGCAATATTGACCTGACATTTTGAAATTTGTCTCTCCCTCATAACCTACATGCTTCCTATCTACCCCTCCCCCACTCGCGTTCCCCTTACCCCCTTCTTATAACCCACTTGTCTTTTAACACACTATATTTTGAAGTACAATAGGCTTTAAATGCCACCTCTAGAATTTATCTCCTCAACCAGAAGCCGCCACTGCAGAAAATCTTCCGATTAAAAATTTCCCGGAAAATGTTCATCTCTTACTGTACCTCGAAAAGGCAAGGTTTTGTAAACCATGTTTGTATGGTCTTGTATTCCTATTTTAAGTCATAGGATATGGCAGTGAAGTTTAGCAGTTGTAGTTGAGAAACCCCGTATACTTCCTGCTTCAGCGGTCGAATGGTTTAAGGCGTCACTTTCGCAATATATCGGACTGCCGATGACGGGGAGTAAAGGTGAATGTGATGAAAAAGAAAACCAGTATAAATAATATACTTCTAATCTATTGACATACTTCATGCATAATGACAAGCAAAAATATCATTTCCCGAACAACTTTTAAAACAATAATTGATTATTTGGAAGAAAGAACAGTAAAGGTGAATTGAAAACACTTAAAAGGGAATGAAAACATATATCAATGACTTGGCGAATGAATACCTACATTAAATTGATTTTTTATTAACTGGTTTCCCACTCTTTCTCCTTGTATAGCTCGAATGGGTTTTCAGACGCGATGGGGATATTAACAACATTTGAATTGTGTTTGGTGATGAATTAAATGTCCTTAGAGCTTTATTTTTTATTAAGAGTATATTGGGCTTTGTGATCAATTAGATATTGAATTCTATTTACAAAATATAGAGTGCCTATAGTTCCCAGAAAGCAGAATTAAGGTAAAGGAGATGAAAAAAAAAAATTCAACTGAATAAATAATATACTCCTCATTTCTGAGCATACTTCACGACCAATAGGAAACATTTAACCAAATAATTTTTCAAACTATTATAATTACATTTTATTTGTATATAAGGTATTCATAAATGTTATAAATATTGTTTGGATATATATATATGATGTATGTACATATAATTACATATATATTTATATATATTTACATCCATTACTGTTTCCAGCCTGTGGCAGTCATTTATTCAAGTAATATATTTTCCACCAATGGTTCGATAGGCCTGTCGTAGCTTCATATGTCTTATAATCTAACTTAATACTAGGACAGAAACCACATACAGTTCCCGGTCACTAATTCATCATTGGGAAAGGTGCCGGGAATCGAACCCGGGACCCTCAGCTCAATAGACAGACACGCCACTTCCTGAGCTAAGGTGTCAGATCATATGTATAAATATATATATATATATATATATATATATCTGTTAGTAAAAAGAGATATATATCTGTTAGTAGAAAGAGATAAATTTATATATTTACAACTTTATTTGTGTAAATAGATATATTTATATTTTTTTATTTAAAGTAGATATGGTTTTTGAAAAATTGTTTGGGTAAAAGTTCTTACTGCTTGTGTAGTATGCCCAGAAATGAGGAGTATATTATTTATTCAGTTGTTGTTTTATCTCGTCACCTTACCCTTCATTCTTCTTTCACCCCCTTGGTGTCAGGTAAAAATCTCTTGTAACAGTCGCCTGCTAACAAGAGCGACTGTAACTAAGTATGTGACAGCTCAGCTCAGGTGAGGCGCTTTCTAAACCCTACCCACGTGTCACTTGCATCAAAAACACCATACCATTCAGTTTATTAGAAAAAAATAACCTAAAGTAGATCTCATACAGATCTTTCATCTCGTGTGTCATCTCAGAATTTCATGTTATTTTATTATTATTACTAGTACCGCGTCTTACTACCCGTTCGGGTTATACGCACTTAACGATAATGTGTAATGGTAGGGTGATTGTGAGATGAAATGGAGGACTTACAGTTTAACGTGGAATCCGAACCACGGTGGAGGCCTGGCATTACCCACATTCACAAGTTTTCTTGTCTGAGGTGAAGGAAGGGTTTGGTAATCAGATAAATCTGTGCCGGGACCGAGGATTGAACCGCGGCCGCCAGCACAGAAGTCCGACACCTCACCCCTGGACCGACAGGTCACCTTTCATGTTATTTGAAGGTTTAGATTAATTCTTTCATGAGAATATTTACACTAGGCCATAAGTTAACTATAATTTTATATCTTCACGAATAATCCGACAGCTTAGTTCAGTTGGTGACGTGTCTGCCTACTGAGCTAAGGGTCCCGAGTTCGAATCCCGGCATGACCGAAAAAAAAAATTAATTCGTGAATTGTGGGTTTGCCCTTTCACAGTGATGAATTGACGGTCAAGGTTTGGATGTTGTACCCGCCATATTCTTAAGTTGTATTATAAGACATATGAAGCTACGATAGGCCTTGCCAGCCGATAGTGGAAAATATATATCTTGAATAAAATACTGATCCAGGATACAGGATGGAAACAGTAATGGATGTAGAAGAAAGTAAATCTTCCAGTACAGAAAATGTAAATTAAAATGTAAAAAGTTTAGTAATATAATCATGGAAATAAATGCTACGGAACTCCGCGCGAACTTTCTCAAACCATTGTTTTAAATGAAAATATGTATTCAAAACTCGTAATATATATGAAACGAAATAATACACACTAGCAAACTTGAGCTATTTTCGACATTTTATTGGGGTTTGCACATCTTATGGTTATCACATTTCAATTAAATTCCGCATTTATAAATTTTGACTAATAGAAAAGGTTTATATTGGTTATTGAGTCTAAAATGATGGAAATAAAATAATTGATGTACAAACATTTCCCCTAAGAGAATAAAGGAAATAAACAAACTTTTCGAGAGACTTACTTATTCACTTACTCTATTGTATTAGAGAATTATTGCGTTAAACCTAAGTACTATCTTTGTAGAAATATGCCATTATCTCAAAAACTATTGGTTTTATAAATATATATTTCAAATAAAGGGCTTTAAATTTTTAATATTACTACAATTTTGCAATGATAAATTATTGTGAATCTCAAATAGTTGCGGAGATAAGGAAATTTACGCTCCTGTAAAGTACCCTAAAATTTATTTTCATGGGAAAGTGAAAATAGCAATTTTATTTATAACCTTAATCAATGCCGGGATACGAATTTTAATCAAATTTGTTAGAGCCGATTTCGAGAAAACGGATTTTTCGTTTTCGCCCTTAATTAAATTACTCTTAATTTCAGGGTTAAACAGACACACAGACAGACGGTATTGCAAAAATCACTTTTTAGGGTTCGGGAGGTCATGAAACGTTGACATCAATCAACATATTGGGTTAGATTTTTGTTTTTTTAAAGGTTGCAATACTTTATCTTTAGTGTTAGAAAAGTTAAAAGAATATATATATTTGAGTATAGCTTGGAAAGTATTGGTTTCTTGAAAATATGTTTTAATTGAAATATTTTTATTATAAATATACCTACATATTTTCAATAATAAGTAATTTTATATCTCAAAAATTTACGCGTCAAACCGGAACATTTAAAATATTTTAACAAAAAATTGAGCGTAGACATTTTGTTTGTAATAATTATCAATGATTAGAAATTAAATTTAATTAAAATCATTAGAGCTGATTTTAAAAAAATAGATTTTTTTCTCTTTTCACCCTTCAGTAAACTACCGCTAATTTTAGGATTAAATATCCTATTCCAAATCCCCCACCCCAAGGAAACCCTATGAAAATCCTAGCTATCAAGTTTTAGAACAATCAGTAAAATAGCTTAGGGTCTATCCAAGATACGGACAGACAGAAGGAAGTGCAAAAAAAAAACTTTTTCAGATTCAGAGGGTCATGAAACGGCAAAATTCATCAAAATCTTGAGTTAAATTTTATTTTTACGATCACAATACTTTCTCTATCTGTAAGATAATAAGTATTTCCGTCTCCATGTATGTCTGTCTATCTGTCTGTCCCTGGCCACGAACCCAATATGGTTTAATAATAATAATAATAATAATCAGCACCGCGTCTTACTACCCGTTCGGGTAATACGCTTTAAGTACTAATTACTCTAATGGATTAGGAAGGTTGAATTAGAGGAAGTGAACCCACATTTGCGTGGAGGGAGAGTGGAAAACCATTTAGGAAAAACCACCCACAGTTCACCCGACCGAGATTCGAACCTCGATCTCCCCATCCTCAACAGTTGTGCTCAACACGACAAGCGCGTTAGCCAACAACGCCACCGAGGCGGGTGGTATGGTTTAATAGATTTTGTTCAAATTTGATATAAAGATTTTATAGAGTTATACTTTTTTTACGTATTTTTATTTTGGCCCCACCCATCAAATTAAGAGTAATTTATTGATTAGTGATATTTGAATGGCTATAACAATTTTGTTCAAAATGCATATCTAGGAGTTGGACATGAGAGGGTAGTTTACTGATTAGGGGTATTTGAATAGTAAATTTTTCAAAAATGGCTATAATGATTTTGCTCAAAATGTATATCTAGGATTTAAGGGTGACCTGGAGGTCTAGGTGTAAGGTTTCGGACTTCTGTGCTGGGGGCCCGGGGTTCATTCCTCGGCCCCGGCACAGATTTATCTGATTGCCAAACCCTTCCTTCACTTCCGACAAGACATCTTGTGAATGTGGGGAATGCCAGGCCTCCACCGTGGTTTGGATTCCGCGTTAAACTGTAGGACCTTCATTTTATATTACAATCACCCTACCATTACACATTAGCGTAAGTGCGTATAACCCGAACTGGTAATAAGACGTGGTGCTAATAAAAATAGTAATATATCTAGGATTTGTTTGACATTAAAAATAGCAAAATAAAATTGGTTTTTGGGCAAAAGTTCGTTGAAAGGTGGCTTACTGATGGGAAATTTTTTAAGATTCAAAATATTTTAAAAAGCTATGGCAATTTTTTTAAATACTCTTAAATATCTGTAGATTGTGTAGTATGACAATTAATAAAAATGTATAAAAAAATGTGGTTAAAACTCATTTAAGGGTAGTTTGCTAATTATTGATTATAGATAAATGGCTCTAACAATTTAGTTCCAAATATGTATCTTGGTAGGGTTTGACATAACAAATAACACTGTTTACCTGTTCTGGGGGTATAAAAACACTTACGGGTAGTTTACTCATTTTTCAAAAACTTAAAATATATTTTAAAATGTCCCTACGATTTGTTTCCAAATTGGTATCTTTAAGTGTTTTACATGACAAATAGCACTGTGTACTTGTTTATGGAGTAAATTTCATTTACGGGTCGTTTACTGGTGACTGAATTTTCAAAAACTAGAGAAACATTCTAAAAATGTATCTAACAATTGAGTTCCAAATGGGTAGCTTAGGAGTATTTGACATGATAAATAACTGTGTAATAATTTCTTAGATAAACATTTGTCTAATGGGTGTTTTCTGATAACTACTTTTTATTTTTTAACTATTTTAAAATTTGCTCTAATTGTTTTGTTAATAATTGATATTTGGAAGTGATTGATCTCCCAATAACGCTGTATATTTTGTTATTGGGATATTAGTTTAATGAAGACTGATTTTTTTAAATTATAAATATTTTTGAAAATATTTATACCGATTTTGTTCAAAATAGATATCGAGGGATTATATTATAATGGATAATGCTTCTAAAATAAATTAATTTAATAATAATCAAATAGGCAAAAGTTATTATATTAGTTTTTTTGAGGATTTACTCGAATCTAGATATCGTACTCTGAAAATTGAGAAATGACACCTGGACTCGAGATTCGAACATGGGACCTTTGGCTTAGTGCGTCAATGCTCTAACTACTGAGATATCCAGGAAACGTCTCGTTCCTAGGGTCATTCTTCACTCATATTTTTTAAGGCATATTTTATGATAAACGTGTGGAAATCGTCGATTACAAATGTGTGATTTATTAAGATCACAAGCTATTGCTGGCAATAAGCCAACTACCGAGTCGAAGGTGGCTGCGTTATCTGATATCTCGTGATATTAATAAAATCACACATTTGTAGCCGACGATTTCCACACGTCCATCATAGACTCTGTCTTAAAATATGAGTGTAGAATGACCATGGGCACGGGACGATTCTATGATAGCTCAGTGGTTAAAGCATTGGCGTATTGAGCCAAAAGTCCCGGATTCGATTCCCGTGTCCAGGTATCATTTTTCAATTTTCAGAATATAATGTAAGGGTAGTTTACTCATGACTAATTATAGAATATAAGATATTTTTTTCAAAATTAGCCTTAATGGGTTCAAAATTAATAGCTGGGAATAGTTTTTAATGATAAATAAGAATAAAATATTATTTTTACAATTTAGTAAAAACTTTAAGGTAGTTTACAAATATATCATTTATTTTTAAAATTTTGAAATTTGTTTTTAAAAAAATCTTCAATTCGGTTTGAATCTAATAAATACAGAATGTGTATTGTTATAAACAATATTACGGGTTTGTTTTCATAAATAAAACTTATTATTAGTAGTTTACTAAAAATATATTTTTGAAAATTTTCTTCGAAGCTGTAATACACAATTTGAGAACGTTAGTGCGATTGTGTCGTATCATTTATTTTACATTTAATTTAGGAATACAGGAATAAGTTAATTTAAAGATATATCTCAAAGCACCAAAATGATTACGCTTTTGATATCCAACCAGCAAAATCATAATACTCAAATAACGTGAATCTCTCAACATCCTAAAGACATTATCCTCTCAACATCCCATAACCATGATTCTCTCAACATCCTAAAAACATAAGCCTCTCAACATCCTATAAACATGAGCCTCTCAACTTCCTAAAGATATGATCCTCTCAATATCCTAAAAACATGAGTCTCTCAACATCCTAAAAACACAAGTCTCTCAACATCCTAAAATATGAATGGCTCAACATCCTAAATACATGAGCCTCTCAATTTCCTAAGAACATGAGTCTCTCAACATCATAAAAACATAAGCCTCTCAACTTCCTAAAGACATGAGCCTCTCAACATCCTAAAAACATAAGCCTCTCAACTTCCTAAATACATGAGCCTCTCAACTTCCTAAAAACATGAGCCTCTCAACATCCTAAAAACATAAGCCTCTCAACTTCCTAAAGACATGAGCCTCTCAACTTCCTAAGAACATGAGTCTCTCAACATCATAAAAACATGAGCCTCTCAACATCCTAAAAACATAAGCCTCTCAACATCCTAAAATATGAATGGCTCAACTTCCTAAATACATGAGCCTCTCAATTTCCTAAGAACATGAGTCTCTCAACATCATAAAAACATGATCTTCTCAACATCCTAAAAACATAAGCCTCTCAACTTCCTAAAGACATGAGCCTCTCAACTTCCTAAATACATGAGCCTCTCAACATCCTAAATACATGAGCCTCTCAGTTTCCTAAGAACATGAGTCTCTCAACATCATAAAAACATGAGCCTCTCAACTTCCTAAATACATGAGCCTCTCAGTTTCCTAAAGACATGAGTCTCTCAACATCATAAAAACATGAGCCTCTCAACATCCTAAAAACATAAGCCTCTCAACTTCCTAAAGACATGAGCCTCTCAACTTCCTAAATACATGAGCCTCTCAGTTTCCTAAGAACATGAATCTCTCAACATCATAAAAACATTAGCCTCTCAACATCCTAAAAACATAAGCCTCTCAACTTCCTAAATACATGATCCTCTCAACATCCTATAAACATGAGCCTCTCAACTTCCTAAATACATCAGCCTCTCAACATCCTAAAAAAATCAGCCTCTCAATTTCCTAAGAACATGAGTCTCTCAACATCATAAAAATAAGAGTCTCTCCGCATCTTAAAAACATAAACCTCTCAACATCCTAAAAACATGAATCTCTCAACATCATAAAAACATTAGGCTAGTCTCTCAGCATCTTAAAAACATGAGACTCTCAACATCCAAATAGCATTAGTAATCAACTCCTGACAAAGATGAGTCTCTGAACATTTAACTAATATGAGTATCTACATATCCAACAAACAATACTCCCTTAGCATCCAAAAAACACGAATACCTCAACAGCCAACAAACAAATCTCACTCAACATCACACAAGCACGACTACCTCAATAATAAGCAATCGAGACTCTTTAAACATCCAACAAACATTAGTATCTCCACACCCAAACAATCTTGACTACCTCAACATCCAACAAACATGACTACTTTAACATCCAACAAACAAGACTCCCTCAACACTCTACAAACAAACATAGCTCTACATACAACACAACATATATCTCAACATCCTACTAGGCTGGCAGCAGGGAACTCACTATACGGGTAACGGGTGGCGTAAAGTGAATTATTCAAAGAGAGAAAAGGATTCCTGTGTTCATCAGATAGCCTAGTCATTTGGATGAGTGGCAGAGGAATGTTAAGTGAATTTGTTCCATTATTTAACATACAATATTAATGTTTATATTGTCCCCTGACTTACAATCCCACGTAAATAACCAAAACATCAACTCCTGAACAAGGGTAGATATTAATACCGTACGCCCAAACGCAAATTCTCGTTTATTTTAGGCACTGCCATTATTCGAATCAAGGTTCCTTTGAGTTGACTTCTGAACCACTTCGGTGCTCGCATGATCTAAGGTAGAGGCTCGTAAATTTGTTAAACCCAAGGAGTCCTTACATCAGAAAAATACAGATTGTAACCCTAATAAAAATATTTTATAACATTCAATAGTTCCAGTTAAATTTTACAAGTCTTTTAGAATTCAATGCTTATAAATACTCAAAGATAAAATAAATTTCACATATATTTATTTGTGAAAAAAAAACATCAATTGTAAAATAAAAAATTTAAATCATATACCGTATTTGAGTTAATAGTAACCCAGGCTACTATTAATAACTTTACTTTCATTTCCACTACAATTGGAGCCCCCGGCTACTTTTGGAACTCCATTATGCATATTGCATTTGAAACAAATAAAAATGAAAAATACGAGAACAAATTTTTATTTTTATTCTCAAACAATTAAACGCAAAGTTGAGAACACAAATGACTTATTAAATGGTTTTCATAGAAGAAAATCAGGAAAACGTTTAATATCTATGCTTCAATTAAGTCAGCCCGGCCTTTACTAGGACTCCGGCTACTATTAGTTCAAATACGTTATATGTATTTATTATTGGCTCGGGTGGGATTATTTTTGATCAAAAAGCGCTAAAATGTTTGGATTTATGGGTTATGGTTGCCACCTGGGAGTGCAGATCATCTTCTACATTTAACGTGTTTCTAAATTTAGTATTTATAGACTTTATAAAGTAGAATGAAAACACTTGCTCCCAAATATATGTTGTTGCGATATGCATCAAACATTTAAAGCTCTATTCTTTATTTTAGGGTTTTCCGTGGATATTTCTATTCCGGAAATGATGTGATTTCTTCCCCCTTAAATTTCAATTTTTAAGCTTAATGTGTTGAAATTTCTATATGTTATTCTTACTATTTTAAAGACAATTCTTTGGCACTGGCAGATGCATGCACTATTTCCGTAGTTACTAGCACACAATAGCACAATCTCGTCGTTGTCATCATCATCATCATCATCATCATCATCATTATCAACTGTTTTCATCCCGTGACTGGGTCAGTTTATTAAACCGTCTCCATATTCCTCTATCCTTCCACCATTCTTCTTCATTTAATCACTTCTGTTCTTTTCATCTCACTTGCACACTTTCTGCTATATGATCCTGCCAGCTCTTTCCTGGACTTTTTTTTACATACTTCATTCGCATCATTTTCTTTGGTATCCACTTATTTTCCGACCTCATTACATGACCTTACCATCACAATCTTGCTTCCTCTATATCGTTATATTCCATGGATCCCCTCCCCCCACTCTTTCCCGGATCACTTAACTCCTTATCCTGTTTCTCCTCGTGACAGCTAACATGCTCCTTACAAACTTAATTCCTTGGCCTCCACTTTACTTGTATCGCTTACAGTCAATGTCCATGTTTCTGCCGGATATACACCACTTATGAGGTATAACACAAACGGGAGACATCACAAGTTCTTGCTGCGCCTTTGGCAAGTGTTCTTTAATAAAATTTATTTTAAAATGGCAATCCTAGTTACTGGCGCTATTTTATAGTATGAAAAACAAATAAATGATATTCTAAAATTGCCTCCCCGAGCGTGAAATAGCTATGGTGGAGCACGGTTTTAAAAACGCTGATCCAAGGCTTCACTCTCGCAATAGACTAAATTTCTAATGACAGGAAGATCGGGGTTCGAATCCTGGTTTGGTGTACTGAGGATGGTTTTACCTGGATGCTTGCCACTCTAACTTTACGTAAATTTGGGCGTGCTGCCTCCAAATACAGCCTTCCTAATCCATAACACACTACTGTATCTAATACATATGCATAAAGCCCGAATGGCTAGTACAACGTGATGGTAACCAAAAGAATTATAAGTAATTAATATTCTGTGTTAAAATTATGCTAGATATTTCAAATAAATAACTTTCCAGATGTGTTGACTTAAGGTTGGTATCGACTTGCGTAACTAAATGACATGTGTCTACTGAGAAAAAGTAATTTTACAAAGTATGGATATCTAAAGTCATGTTTAAGCTCACATTTAAAATGTGTGAACTGTATGTGATTAAAATTAGTTTAATTTATGTATCTTCTGAAACTTATTGGAGACCCTTTGAACTACTTTATAGGCTGCCACGGACCACCAGTGGTCCGAAGACCACACTTTTACAAACGTAGCTACATATCTTGGAAGGGGTGAGGGAAAATCGAAACATATGAGCAAAGTTAGAAGCAATAAAGCTTCCCTGGATGACGTCGCTATCCCTCGCCCGACACGTTACTACTGCCGTTTAGGCGCGTTCGTGTGTGTATCTTCTGAGGAGTAACATTCGTCGGGACAGAGAAAAGAAGTAACATAGACCCAGTCCACACACCCGATGATAGCAGTTACCGAAGACAATGTCATTTTATTTTTGCTTCCTTTCACCACTCCCAGAGAGAAGGAAATTTCGCAGGGAAAACAGTGCTATTGTCTTTTATATTCTTGGGATTTTTACTTTCTCGTGTCTTCTAGGATAGAGGAAGTATTGTGATCGTAAAAAAATCTAATTCGATATTTTGATCGATGTTGACGTTTCATGACTACTTGTACCCTAAAAAAAATGGGTGTGATGATGTCACCTGTGTAGCTGTCTTGGCCTAGAGCCGAAACTATTTCATTGGTGGGGCTCTAAAACTTAGGATTTATGGTTTTCATAAGGTTTTCAAAAGATGTTTTTAATTAGTTAGCCAATCCTAAAATTAAGTGTAGCTTAATTAATGGTTTAAAGAGATAAAAGCGATTTTCTCGAAATCAGCTTTAACGATTCTGTTTAAAATTCGTTTTTAGGTACGCTTTAATATCACAAACAAATTGGTGAATCTTATTATTCTGAATGAGATGTATTAAAGGATACTTTACATAGTGGATATCTCCCATTTTTACTTTCTCGTGACACCTCGGAGAGAGAATATTGTGATTGTAAAAAAGATAGAACTCAAGATTTGATAAAAGTCGACGTTTTATATCCCCTTGAAACCCAAAAAGTTGTTTTCGCGAAATTCCGTCTGTCTGTCTGTACATCGGGGATAGATCCAAAACTATTTTATTATTTGGGTGAGAGCTTTGTATCTAGTGTTTTCATAAGAGACCTCCCTCCCCAAGGGTTTTTTTTGGAATTAGCTATCTAACCCTAAATTCAAGGGTAGGTAGTTTACTGAAGGGCAAACAGAGAAAAAAAATCAGTTTTCTCGAAATTCGCATTAACGATTTTGATTAAATTTTATATCTAGACACACTTTATTACTATAAACAATGTGAAAACTCTCATTTTCTCGTGAAAATGAATTTGAGGGTACATCACACGAGGGAAATTTTTCCAATTTTCATCATTTATCCACAATTATTTGAGAAACTAAATAACTTATTATTGTAAAGTTATAGTAGGCCTACTATCAAAGATAAAGAATCTTTTATTTGAAATATATTTTTATAAAAACAATAATTTTGGAGCTAAAAGCAAATATATATACTTCTTAGTTCAGTTCTGAAAATGATTTTATTCTTACGATCTTTGGTGGACAAAGATATTTCTCTTTCTCAATTTTTCTGAAACAGTGTTCCTAGTTCCTAATCTCATAGAGTAAGTAATAGTGTATAGTATTTTATTTCTGATCTTTGATGTAGTGTTTCTACAACAATTTATGGGCCTATTATATCGTTTCACAAATCTTAAGAATTTTTAATAAATGACTATTTTAATATAATTAAAGAGGGAGAAAGTCTGTCCGGCGCACCATACCATATATTTAATAATATCCCCCGAAACTCATTTATATAAGCCAAAGCTTATATTTCCAAAGTTATTGGACTAATAAAAATAAAATATTTTTATATAAAGCTAATAGTTTTAATTTATAGGTATCATATTGGCCCAAATTTAGTAAGTACGGCCTTGCACATAGTATCTACTATGGCATTAGGAACACTAAAATTCATTGCCACACTTCAAAATGTACGCCACCTATCCCTATCTTGAGCTAGTTCTACCCAATCCACCTCATTACACCCTATCCCTATCTAGAGATAGTTATATACAATCCACATCATTACACCCTATTTCCTTCAGGTTTGTTCTAATGCTATCTTCCCAATGATCTCTTCCCATTTAGTTTATCAATCAACACCCTGAACAAGGTTCTAGAATCTCCTATTCATTCTGCATATCATGTCCACCGTAGTCTACGAAACTTAATCATCTTCCACTCTCCAGTAGCCTCATCCCATTATGGACCAAATTACTTCCTAAGCACCTTATTTTCAAACACTCTAAATTGTTTTTTGTCATGTAAGTTAATAAACTACGTTTCACAACCATAGATAACAAGAGGCGAAACTATCTTTTTCTATATTCTGAGTTTTACATTCCTTGAAAGAAGGAGAGATGTCAACAACTTTACTGACTAATTAATAGCATACATTTCCCGACTTTATTATTTTCCTACTTTACCATCTAATATCGTTATTCCTTATTCAAATTGTCCCTAAATATTTAAACTCATTAACCGTGTCAAAAGATATATTGTTCTCAGTAATCTCTAAATTTTCGTCCCCGATCTGTGCTCTCTGTGTGATCATATACTTAGCCTTTTCAGCTTTCACTTCTACACCTACTTTCTTACTCACCTCCAGTAAAATGTCTTAATTTTCTTAAACACCTTCCTTACTATTACCTTGCAAAGCTAAATTATCTACGTATCCTAATAGATGTATTGACCGTTTAATGTCAAACCTTCCCTACTCTCTTGCATTACCCCAATATCATACTCTAATGCTAGATTTAAAAAATAATGGGGAAAGTGCATCTCCTCGTTTCAACCCATTATGTATTTCAAAAGTGTCAGATAAGTGACATATATAAAAAAAATGTATCGCTATATTACTATTTTAGTTTGTAAAAACCCGCCTCGGTGGCGTAGTTGGCTAACGCGCTAGTCGTGTTGAGCTCGACCGCCGAGGACAGGGAGATTGAGGTTCGAATCTCGGTCGGATGAACAGGGGGTGGTTTTTCCTAAATGGTTTTCCACTCTCCCTCCATGCAAATGCGGGTTCACTTCCTCAAATTCAACCTTCCCAATTCCCAATCCATTAGCGTAATTAGTACTTAAAGCGTATAACCCTAACAGGTAGTAAGACGCAGTGCTAAATAATAATAATAATAATAATAGTTTGTAAAAATCTTTATTACTGGTAAAAATTGGTTTAGGGGCTGTTTACTTATGACTGATTTTTCAAACACTTAGATATTTTAAAAACTACTAACGATCGGTCAATAACTCTTTTTACATCTCAGCTACCAACTAAAATATGTAATTCTACTTCTCAATATGAGCGTTGTAGACCTTAAATGTTTATAGTCTAGTAATATGATCCCACTCCCTCAAATTCAGTGTGCACGCTTATTAAAATGTCAGACTCCTCTAGTCTTGTTTGCACGTAGCAATGAAAACAGAGCTCAAATCCTAGCAGAGTCTACTGGGGCTAATTTTTTTTCTTCATAAATTGAATTTCCCTCTTTCCACAAGCGAATAAGGTTACATTTTCACCAAATTATGTATTTCTCATTCCCAACCAAATAATTTTATTAAATACTAGGGATGTCAAGCTCAATTCTTTGATGCCTCGATACTAACTTTTTTTTACTGGCATTAAAAAGAATCGAGAATCGGTTTTAATATTACAACTCTTAATACTTCGATTCTTAGCTATCAGTGAAACTAAGAAAATGGTAAAATTCAGAATAAGTAGTAATTGATTCTCTCTAATATTAGTTTATTTGCCATTATTTGCTATATAATTTGGTACGTTAACAACCCTAATTGTTGAATTTAAAATACTTTTGTTTACTACCATTGTTTAATATACCTTTTTTTTTTTAAATCATTTATAGATATTTGATTAAATAAGGCTTTATTTGTAGGTTATATATTTAGCACCGCGTCTTACTAACAGTTCGGGTTATACGCTTAAGTATTAATAATGCTAATGGATTGGGAAGGTTGAATTTAGAGGAAGTGAACCTACATTTGCGTAGAGGGAGAGTAGAAAAACTATTTAGGAAGAGCCACCCCCAGTTTACCTGACCGAGATTCGAACCTTGATCTCCCCGTCCTCTGAAGTCAAGCTCAACACAACTAGCGCGTTAGCTAACTGCGCCATCGAAGCGGGTAATCTATTTGTAAGTAAAAGTACATGCTTACTCTTGTAATTCCTAATTATTTGGTTAATTATGTATAATATGCTTAAATATTTGGTAAGGTGGATCTTTTTCTTTGTTAAAACAAAGAATTAATTGTTTTAATCACTATTTACAGGTTGTATTTTTTTTTTTACTTTCTCGCTATCTTACAGGTAGAGAAAATATTGTAATCGTCAAAAATTTCGAATTCAAGAGTTTAATGAATCTCGACGTTTCATGACCCCCCCAAATCCAGAAAAGTGATTTCTGAATTTCTGTGTCTGTCTGTACCTCCAACTAGAGCCTAAATTATTTTACCGATCAGGCTAAAACTTGGTATATTGAGTTTTCATAGGGTTGCCCCAAGGAGTTTTTTGGATTGTATAGCTAATCCATCCTGAAAAATAATGTAATAGGAAATGTTAAAGAATCTTAAAATAGATGTTGAACTTAAGAATCGGAATCGTAAAACAGAATCAAGAAAAACAGGTATCGTGAGATCTCTTTTAAATACGTATTCCCTGAATGGTGCAAAAAATAAACGTGTTTTGATTTTTTCTGAATAATAAGACCCGTATTGGTGGCTGCATGGTCTAAGGCAGTGTGGTACAACTGGCAGCCCGTGGGCCGAATGCGGTACAGCTTCACTGAAAAAGTGGACCTCACAGTATCCTGGAGGCAAGTTAAAGGGACATGTTCGGTAATTGATATAATATAGCTGATTATTAAAAAAGAATTATTTAAAAAGGTCATGATTGCATTTTATTATGCGTTTGTTTGATTAGTCAAATATGTGTAAATACGAATGTACGTATATTTATAATGAATCAGATATCCGAAGCTATCATCTATGCATTTAAGTGAGGGTAGCACCACTTAGATGTCATTTTCTGATAATTGAAAAATGACACCTGGATACGAGAATCGAACCCGGGACCTTCGACCTAGTACGACAATGCTCTTACCACTGAGCTATTCAGGATTCGTTCCGTGGTCATGGTCATTCTTCACTCATGTTTTTAAGGCAGAGTCTTTGATGGACGTGCGGAATTCTTAAGCTTATAATCATGTGATTATATAAGATCACAGCCATCAGACAACGCAGCCATCCACGACTCGGTAGTTGGCATATGTATTGCAGCCAATTGACAATTATATTATAATTGTACGGGATTGCATATATTAATTAATCAGATAGCCGAAGCTACCATCTATGCATTTTAGTGAGGATAGCACTACTTAGATATCATATTCTGAAAATTGAAAAATGACACCTGGACACGGGAATCGAAGCCGAAGGTCCTGGGTTCGATTCCCGTGCCCAGGTGTCATTTTTCAATTTTCAGAATATATTTATAATGATAAGTTGTTTTGTGAAACTGTGTGTGCATACATATTTTATAATACATTTTGTGAGATAAATAATGTTTGATTTGGGAGTAAAATTTGAAAAATTCTACCAATAAAAAATACAATTTATATAAACGTATTGAAAATAGTTATTTATTAAATTGTTGTTTGTAAGCCTATATTAAGTTGATGGGATTACTAAATATATCTTCGGCCCACGGTGCAAACTGATAGTCAGATTTGGCTCTTGATATTAAAAACGTTGGACCATCCCATTGGTCTAAGGCATCACTCTTGTGACATATATTACTGCCGATGACGGGGAGATCGGGGTTATATTATTATTATTAGCACCACGTCTTACTACCCGTTCGGGTTATACGCACTTACGCTAATGTGCAAAAGTAGGGTGAATGTGAGATGAGATGAAGGACCTACAGTTTAACGTGGAATCCGAACCACGGTGGTGACCTGGCATTCCTCACACTCACAAGATGTATTGTCAGAGGTGAAGGAAGGGTTTGGTAAATCGGGGTTGTAATCTCAGTCCATTGTAATAAGGCTGTTTTTTTCCTAAATGGTTTCACATTCTTCTTCCATGTAAATTCGAGTACACTTCCTCTAAATGTAACCTGCTTCACCCGTAACACATTAACGTAATTAATACATATATGCTTATAGCCCAAATGGGTGTTGAAACGCTGTGATGAGGAAAAAAATGCAGTAGGCTATGTTTCAAAAAAAAAATTATATCGCAAATAAATGGTGAAAACATTTGTTTACCATCCTAAAAATTTTAAGTCACATTATAAAGTAAGAGCGCATTTTTCTGAATATAATTTTTTTTAATAGGGATTAGTAGAGAGGGGAGGTTAGGACTAATTGGTATATCAACTAAATAACATTCCTTCTCGTCAAAAACCCCACCCCCCTACTTTGGAAACATGATAATAGGGAAAGCCGCTTCAGTTCCAAGAAGTAATAAAACCCTTTCCCTGAGAGAATGTTTGAACAAATCCTTGGACCGGAGATGAATGGGGAGCCGGAATGTAAGTTAGATAAGGCGAGGAGGGGGGCCCCTGTATCCTTGGAACAATTGGACTAATGAAGCAACGCGGAAGCTCTCACTAACATAAGGGAAAGATATAGGGGAGGGGGCGGTATAGGATAATACGTGGCTCCATTTCACCCTGATAATTTAATTAAAGCCGACTCCTAACGCTTGGTCTAGAAGGGACTTCTCAGATGAAATAAAACAAAAGGAATTATGTGCGAAATGTGAAAGCTGTTGGAATGCATACCCCCCATATCCACCCTTTTTATTTTTAAAGTGGATTCTTGGAAGTTTTCCAAAACAAAAAAAACTATCTGCTACCAAAATATTCATCACCACAAAACTTGAATTAATGTTTGGGAAGAGTATGATATCTTTCTTTTAGATCTGTAAGAAAATGTTCACGATCGTTGTTTTCATAAACAATAGTTTGATAGTATTCTAAAGGTATAATGGAATTTGTTATAATGGAGTTGAGGTGGTTTTTATCTGCGATAAGTACGTACAAACCATTCGCCTTGTTCATAGTCTGTTCTTTCACTTTTTCACCTTCACAATTCCCTCGTTGACAAAACATAGTGCATTGGCTCCATTAGTACCGCTTTGATACAGTCCAATTTTAACAAGAAGGACTTAAATTTTTTAATCTTTACATTTTTTGAATAGCACCGTGTCTTACTAACTGTTCAGGTTTTACGCATATGTACTAATTACACTAATGAATTAGGGGGTAGGAAGGTTAGAAGATGTGTACCCGCATTTGCGTTGAGGGAGAATAGAAAACTTTATTATAAAAATCACTCTCATTACATCCGACCGGGATTCGAACCCTGATCTCGTATAGCATGAGAGTGACGCCTTAGATCATGCAGCCACCGAAGCAAGTGACATAAACTCACACTCAGAAAAGTTAATAAATCTACTTTCACATTTTCATACCTTAGGTCAGGTGATCTTTAGCTGTCACTTTTTAATACTAACTATCATAACCAAAAAAGTACACTAATAAAAATTGTAAAAAAGTTTTTATCTATGTTGGCCACAAAAATAGTTTGTATTTTCTTAAAAGGTCATTGCTAAGAAAATCGAACCGTACAAATATTGTATCTTATTTTCGTACTCCACTTCTTGCTATTGTTCACTAACACTAGGCTGTCTCATCTAAGGGGAGAGGGGGAGAGGCAGTGGAACTGTCATGCAACACTGATAGAGTGACAGTTGCTGATCATAAGATTCCGCGTATGGACTATTTTATAATCTAATAGTTTTTTAGCTGTCACTTTAAGTTAACGGTAAGATGAAACAACTGTGCCCATCCGGACTGTCCATATATTAACACTAACATAATAGGGGTGAATAAGATAGAGTTTCAGAGGAATTGTACACGCATTTTCGCAAAAAAAAGAGATTGTAAAACAATCAAGGTAAAAAATACCTCAGCATACCCAACCGGAATTAGAACCCCGTAGTTGGCAAACTAGATTATATGAGGCTGACGACTGTGAGGTATATCTTGATATATAAATATTATATTGGTCGTATATTTTTATACTATGCATTTTACTTTTTTAGTCAATATTGTTATTTATTAACATTAAATCATCCGCTTTGGGGGTCGAATGGTCTAAAGTTTCACTCTTGTAAATGACTGGACTGTTGATGATGGGGAGATTGAGGTTCGAATACTTGTTGGCTGTACTTAGGGTATTTTTTTTTAATTTCCACTCTCTCTTCATGAAAATCGGGTACACTTCCTTTAAATTCAACCTACCTCATCCCTAACCCACTAGCGCAATTAGTACATAGACGTATATCTCGAATGGTCAATAAGACTCGGTGCCAAACAAAGGTGAAATTTTAACAATATTTCGACAAAAATAATAGAATTGATAAGTAATCAAATGTAACACTTTGTTCGGAAATATTATATTCCTAACAAATTTTTTTTTTGTGTGTGGGTAAAGGATATTAAGAGGACCCATTAGTAAGTTTAAATTTCCCTCTTGTAGCTTTGGTTTCAGCGACAATTTTTATTTATTTTATTTTTAGCAAAGCTCGTTATACGTTTATTTTACATCCATTACTCCTTCCAGCGTGTGGCCTGGGTTAGTTTTTTATTCATTCATATATTTATCCACTAGCGGCTTGCTAGGCCTATCGTAACTTTGCATGCCTTATATTCTAACTTAAGGCTAGGACAGGAACAGCATCCAGTCCCCACCCGTTAAATCATCACTGTGTAAGGGTAAACCCACATTTCACCAATGATAAATTTGTGGGCCATTCCGGGAATCAAGCCCGGGACCCTTAGCCCAGTAGACATACACGTTAACCACTGAGCTAAGGTGTCGGGTCACTTTAAATGTGTTATTGGAAACAATTATAAACATTAACATAGATGTCACTATCAATTCTACTAATATCATAATTTAAAATAATAAACCTTTTTGGAATTTTTACTTTACCAATCTGAAAGAGGATATCTTAATTTCAACCTGTTTCAAAAATAATAATTTTTCTCTGCTTACTTTAGTATCCTCTCGTAATTATTCTTGTTGGTATAAGGAAAGTGATTAGCTATTTAGTAAGAAAACACCCTCAGCTAATCCAAACAAGATTTGATCACTGATTTCATCATCACTGGCAGTCCAGTGTAATCCGAGAGTGACACGTTAGGCCATTCGATCACCGAAGCGGGTTTCGATATTGTTACGTCATAAAATTACTATTTGAAGGAAATATTGTATACGGATTGGTAAGTATTGGAAGTGTATTTTACATGTACAGTACATTACATTGTAAATACACTGTTAATATAAGCACAATATTTACTAATTAGATTAACCTAAGACAGCACTCTTCATAGTACATACCCAGCTCTAGGGCTTTAGGAGCCCCAACACGATCAGTCAAACTGTCAGTATTAATAAAGTAATAATTAACTGAAATCTGACTGATCGTGTAGCAGCCCAAAATCTACTAATTGGATAATCCTTATTATTATTATTATTATTATTAGTTTTACTGACTTTTGCCAGGTCCTTGTCTTGTGCAAATTAAGTCCTCCAACATGTCTTATCAGCAGATTAATTTTTTTTCATTATTCTTCTAATCTTTTTCCATTCCATTTGGCCTTTCTTCGTAGAATAACCTGCAAATTGGTAATCCTTTCATTTTCTCATAGACTTGAAGAAATAGAATGTGTTTTTCCATTCGCTTTCCACGAGTCTTAAATATAGTAAAACTTTTCTCCGTCTCCACCCGGGTTAGAACTAAGCTCTCTTAAAGTTAAGAGACGCAGCCTAAGCACTTATCCAAGAGGACGGGCTTCAATTAAAATTTGTAAGCAATTCAAACACAATTACCGCTACCAAAATCTGTCAAGACAACTATTTTCAAACATGCAGTGTTTTCATTTTATAATAAAATTATAAATCATTTCAAAAAATACTTATCAAAAAATATAAAAAGCTTTTTAAATTAATACAAAATTGTTAAACCATTTAGATTTTCATAAAAGTAGCAGAGAAATGCATTTAAAATTCACATCAATGGGCATATTTGGATGCAATTTTGACAGATTTTCTGATGTCCTAAAGAAAACAGTTGAAGTCTTTAATAAATGTTATTGGGTAATAGATTCACACAAAAATCACAAAATGTCTTAAATATCTCGGCTTTACTACAAGCCCTGTAATTATATTAATCAAGTAAGTTGACTTAGGTCATTTTCTCCTGGATACTCGTATTAATTTAACACTATGTCTTACTACCCGTCCCGGCTATACACATAGGTATTAACTAGGTTAATGTGTTACAGGTGAGATAGGTTGAATTTAGAAGAAATTTACCCGCCTTCGCGTGGAGGAATAGTAGGAAAGTATTTATAATAAATCATTCTAAGTGCACCCAACTGGGATTAAAACTCAAATCTCCCTATCAATGGCCGTCAAGTCTATTTTTATGGTGATGCCTCCAACCAGTTGAGTCATATGAGGCATATTTAACAATAAAAATACTTTAGGGGGGCACATTAAAAACATGTATTTTCATTATCTTATTTAAAAAGTTATTCCAACTTAGTATCTTGTAAAAAATAAAAACGTAAGCCAGCTATATAAAACAGTGAGCTTAACCCTAAATATTTACCAATAATTTTAAACGTCTGATATGCAAAATATGGTGATAATGTCGGGTTCCAAATTTTATACCAAGATATTTTTTAATTTACAAAATATTTGTCGGTAAGCCTAGAACTCTCAGGTCTTTATTTTTTATTTCATATGGAAAAATAACTGGTTATTTTTAATACATCTTACTACCCCTTCGGGTTATACACTTGTATATTGACTAAGCTAATGGTTTTAGGGATTAGGAAGGTTATATTTAGAGGAATTGTACCAGTATTTGCGTGGAGGGAGAGTGGGAAAATCATAATGGAATAAACCATCAGTACACCCAACCGATATTTGAACCTCAATCTCCCCGTCATCGGTGGTCTAGCCTACTGTGAGAGTAACGCGTTAGGCTACGTGGCCACCGAAGTGGGTTAAAACAACTGTTAACGTAATATGTATGTGCTGTCAAATATTGCACATATTTGGTGCACAAAATTCAACAATTTTCGAAAATCGATCCTTGCCGAAGAAAGAGTACACCAACCTCACACTCCAGAATTCTTTTAACCATGCAAAGTCCTCAAATAATATATTCCTCAATATTTTAACCCAACAAAGTTTATAAAAAATAATAATATAGATGCATTGCCTGATGGCTCGGGCCATACAAAATCATGCAACTAGAGATGAAAATTTTCCGCAGTGGTGGCTTGAGGTAGAGGTGGCATATTGAGCCTATTGTACTTTTAAATATAGTGTGTTAAGAGACAAGTGGGTTATCATAAGAGTGCATGGGGATGGGTCAGAGAGAGGGGTAGTTAAGAAGCACAGAAGATATGGGGAGAGACGAATGTAATACCAACCTTAACATTATTTTAATCAACTTATTGATGATAAAAAATGAAGTATGATTTATGAACATAACGGCTCTACAAAGAGTCGCATTCATTTGTTTCTTTACTGCTTTATTTTTAGAACCGCATCTTACTACCCGTTTGAGTTTTTCACCTATGTAATAATTACTTAAATGTGTTAGGGATGAGTAAGGATCAATTTAGAGGAATTGCACCCGTGAGAGTGGAAAACTATTTAGGAAAAACTGCCCTCAGTGCAACCAACTGGTATCGAACACCGATCCCCCTGTCATCAGCAGTGTAGTATATTGCAAGGATGGCGCGTTAGACCGTGCGTCCACCGAAGCTCGTTTGATTATGTTTCTGTGTTAACGCCATTAGGAGAAATTAATATAAAGTACAGTAGTCCCATGGCTTCTTTGGTGCTGACTTACAGCTCACAGCTGACAGCTAAAAGCTTTAAAAAGTTACCACACCAAATTATGTATCCCTACGCCGAACCATATACTCTGCAAAAACATGTGTTTAGCAGCTGTCACTTCTGATGGTCAAAATTTTGGTATATACCTAAATGTTGACTGTCAGTCAGCACCAAAGAAGCCATGGGGCTACTGTAATTCCATTTAATCAGTTGAAATTAATTTACAGAAATAATAATTGAAAATTTTCCGGTAAAAAAACATAAGGAAAATTTTTCGTCTCACGTCTCTACATGCAACCCACGAGCTAGACATTCCTGCCAACTCACTTCGGTGGCCGCGTGGTCTAAGTCGCCACTCTCACAGTAGTAGATTGGCGACAACAGCGAGCTCGAGATTCTAATCTCGGTTGGGTGTACCGAGGATGGTTTTTCCAATATGGTTTTCAACACTCCCACAAAGCAAATTAGGGTACACTTCCTCTAAATATAACCTTCCTAATACCTAGAGCCACTATATTAATTAGTACATAAACATATGAACCGAACGAGTAGTAAGACACGGTGATAAAAAAAACATTCCTGCCTAGGCCATTCGTCCAATGAAGCGGGTTGACGAATAGTAGAGTCTAGTTTATTTAATATATGAATAAATTGATAAATAACACCTGTACACGGGAATCTAACCCGGGACCTTTGGCTTAGTACGTCATTGCTCTACCACTGAGCTATACAGAGATTGTCCCATGCTCACTCTTCACTCATATTTTAAGGCAGAGTCTGTGATGAACGTGTGGATATGGATAGGTGCGCTAAGCCAAAAGTCCTTAGCTGGATTCCCGTGTCCAGGTGTCATTTTTAAATTTATTTGAATATGACTCAGTTACGGCTGGTCTTCGTAATTGTGATCATTTATCTCCCAAGCTTCGCCTTCCATATATACGCTTAATTAGCTTATGTACTCGTGCTTAGCACGGGGAATCTATAAAATAGTTTTGTTAGATTTAGTATCTAAAATAAACCACAGGGAATAATAACCCAATCTTAAATTATGTTTAAATATTAATCCTTTATTGGTTAAAGTTGTGATACAAAAAGCGAAAGAAGGCTGACTAATACACAATGTCAAAATAGAGATATAATTTGAACATGCTCTAAACGCTGACATTTCTTTTTAAGATTAAGTTCTAACTTCTCTATACACAATATTTTGAACTCTTACCTTTTGGTGCTAGTAAAAAGAAAGAAGAAGAGTGTCACACCATAAATAATTAGTTGTTAAATGGTTGTGATTAAATCCAATCAAAAGTATTTTTGCATTTTTTTTACAACACTAACCCCGTCTACCATTTTGACCCATTTTAGCAATTTTTCCCTTTTTGTGTGTTTTACAACTTTTTAACCTTTTTACCCTAAAGTAATACCCTTTTTGACCTTTTCCCCCTCATTGCCCTATTTATTCTATCTACCCTATTTACCCTTTTTACCCCATTTATGATTTTTACTCCGTTAACCTTTAAACGCCTTTTTCTCCTTTTGCTGCTTTTTAATATGTTTATATTTTTTATTTCTTTTACCTCTAGTAACCTTTATACCCTTTTTATTTTTTTATATTTTACTCTAAGCCCTTTGTATCATTTTTACTCAATTATGCCCATTTTTGATATTTTGGGCATTTTTGAACATATTTGCAATTTTTGTTCTTGTAATCTTATTGCCCTTTATTTTAAAAAAAATACTTTATAATAATTTTTACTGTTTTTGGTCTGTCAGCTATTTTTAACCCTTACTGCATTAATTATCCACTCTATTCACAGAAAAATATTTTAGGGTAAAGAGGTAAAAAAATGTTTAAAAAAAGGCAATAGGGTATAGGTTAAAAAAAAGGGTAAAATGGTAAATCTAATGGTTGCATGGTTACCCTTGACCACGCGTTTTTTTGCATCAAACAAGCAGAAAATACTCTTCATTTTATTTATTCCGAAGCAGTTGTTAATTAATTTAAATAATACTAATAAAAATTTCAAAATTCCTGCTTTGAGATGCATATTTTTTTGCACAGGGACTACTGATATTTAAATTTCAGAACTACGCATGCGATAAATATTGTATATTGTGCATGACAGACAGACAGACAAACAAACTCTTCATTTTATTTATATAGATTGTATAGCGTTGCTTTCATTCATCTTATTTAATATACTTCAATTTATTCTTCAAATATAAAATTTTCCTAGATAGAAACCTCGGTTGATAACGTACAAAGAATGTCGAGGAAGAAAGAAAAAAACACTTCGAAATGTGTACTCACGGATTAAGCTCCTGCGCTTGATTAGATAGACCTTGTGTTCGTATCCATCAAACTCTCACGCGACGGAAGATTAGAAAGCTCTTGAAAATAATTTCCAGCACTCGAGTGGATAGATGGATTGATGGATGTGCGTGTGTGTAGGTGTGTGTGTGTGTGTGTGTGTGTGTGTGCTGCGAGAGGCTTGTACATGATTAGTGTCGGCATTGTAGATCCTACGATCCCTCCTCTCCCCCATTCACCCTTACCCCAACCACATCCCCTGGTGGTGTCCTGATGAATCCAACCACAACCACCCCCCTTTCAACAGTCCTTCAGGCATTGTGACGCAACAATCAATCACAACTCATGGCCGCGATGATTGAATCCGAGAACTCGCGAGGTCCGCCATGTTGACACGTCATCAACGGAACAACAATGGCGGATGTTTTCACATTGATTACCACAGTTTGTTTTATTTGTGCGTTACATTGCGTGTGTGGGTGGTTTTTGAGGTGGGGGGAGGAGATTGGTAGGGTTAAATCATGCAACAGGCAATACGTAGGCTGAAGAGAGGGGGAACGACGGTTTTGTAATGCAAATGTATACATACTTAACGGTATACACCTACGGCAGATTCCTTTTGTAATAACGGAACGGCTCAGGCTTGTTCTCGACGGCAATGCAAACGTTGGGGCTAAAATTACTGTGTAACATGGGCTTGTCATTCGTTATTAGACACCTGCTTTGACGGGTATAGTCATGGGAGTATTAAACACCTTATTCAGCGAGTACAGCAGTGGCTTGTCGTGGAGTGTTGCAATGGTAAGCAGAGCTTGTTTAAATTGTTCCTACGGTATGTTATCACCTAATCGATCCTCATGTGACCGATCGGCGATCATATATAGGCTTACACTACGTATATCACATTGGAATGCATTCGTTGATAAATGGCCAATGAGGGGTCTACTGAGTGAGGAGAACAATTCACAATGACAGTTTCCACTAACTCTGTGTACCCTGGCAACAAGGCACGTCACGCCACTGAAGTACAGTCGAGGGACAATATGTAACACCTGATTAAACTAATACAATCACCGGAACATTAACTACCTGTTCAACAGATTACAGTCGTGGGTACATTAAACACCTAATTCAACGTGTACAGTCGTAAGTAGTCATGTGTACACTCGAGGGAAGATTAAATGCCTGATTCAATGAGTATAGACGGGTAAATATTAAACACGAGAACAGTATTAAGGAAATTAAATATCTGATTCAGTGTGTAGGCCTACAGTAGGCGAAAATTAAATACCTTATCCAATATGTACAGTAGGGGAGAAATAAAATATAGTTATGATTCAGTGTGTACAGTAGGGGGAGGGGGTTGGAAATAGCATACTTGATTCCATTTGTAAGGGTATGCATTAAATATCTACCTCAATGTGGACAGCAGAGGAAAATTTTAAAACTCAATTCAATGTGTAACCTACAGTAAGTGAAAGATAAAACAAAAGAATCTGTAAGAAAAATTAAATGCTTCCGACGATGTAATAAGAGCCGAAAAGAGATCTAACGTGCTTAACTCATATTACAATTGGTCGCCGTTGACAATAAAGATCAAAGCTAAAATCCTCGCCGGGTGCATTTAGAATGGTTAGGTTTCCTTGCATCTTTACTCCACTTTAATGAGGCTGCATTTCTTCAAATATACCTTCCTACTCTCTTTCCATGGCCATCCTCTTGGTCTAGTGATCCCGAACTCGATTTCAGAGGGTAGCATAAGTATTTTTCCGAAAGGGAATTGTTTCTATGATGGTCAAAGTTTGGTTAATTAGGCTTAAGTTAGGTTTAATACTTCTACTGGCAATATATAGTTATCATGATTATCATCACATAATCTCATCAGGCCGAAGTAAGCGCACCTACGGGTTCCCCAGCATCAGAAGATGGTAGGTAACATATCGGCAACTGTCAGTAGAAGACCAGTAATGTATGTCTATCCGACAAACCCTGGTGGAATATTCTAAAACAAAAAATAAAATAAAATCCCTTTACATTAGATTAAGTCGTTAGTAAGAATGCGGTGTAATTTACTATTAATATAAATTGTATAACACTAGTATACACTTTCTCATATAATCTATTATAGTTTGGAACAAAACTTTCAAAAATATGTATTAAGAAAACTACTCCTAAAAAAGACTTCCGTAGATAAACAAACATGATATCATCTGGTCTCTGTTATGAAACATGTTTGAAAAATAAATTCTGTGCAAAATTGCAAAAATATAGTTTTAAATCTAGAACTTTCTAGAATCAATCAGCAGAAAACAACTCTTAGATTAATTTATCTAAAAAAAAAAAGAACTTGCATACAGTGCTATTTATAATATAAAATATTCCCAAAATACTTAATTCAAACTAAATTATTAAAAACAGTTTTCAAAAAATAAATTTTCAAAAATCATTTAACTTTAAACTACCCTTTTATATTTGTTTCTCCTAACAATATAAATAGTTATTTATCACGTAAAACACTCCTCAAATATTATTTGTAAAAATTATTTAGGCTAATTTTGAAACCTTGTGATTTTTGAAAAACTATTCATCAATGTACTACTCTTAATTTTATAACGACTATTAAAATAACGATTTCTTCATCGGGCATGACCATTTCGAATATAAATATAGGGTTTAAAAAAAAGTCATAGACCGTTTTGTTTGTAGTCCCAGGTAGAGACGAACATAATAATATAAAGCCTTATTACTTTTAATCCGGGCTACCTAAAACGTCAAGGTCCGAATATTATTTCCAGGACGAACATTTTAACGACTAATACTCTCTTTTTATTTTAGCAATAAAGGCGAAACAGTAAGCAATAAAAATTATTTGAACTTAAACGTAACGCAAATAACATTAACGTCTAAACCTGCAATCGTAATCCTATAGAGCTCGCCAGTGCTACAAACATCGACAAACAAAAATAATCTAGTTTATATCTACGTAATTTATATTTTTAAATAAAAAAGTCTCTAATTAAGTCTAGAAGTCTTACGCTTGAATACATTTCAACTAATGAACTATTACTGAGCTTTATACTTTGTATGTCTTTCATTTATTGTAATGTTTACAGGATAAATTCATAGTATATTAAATCATCTCGCTGGGCGCAGGCGCGTCATCGTAATCACCGCCCCCCTCCCACTCCTCGTGTTATCTATTAGAGGTTTGTTGCAGTCGCAAAGGTTTCATGCGTTTCGCTGTTTGGTTATTGGATTAGTTAGTCCATCATCTCACGCCTATGCAACTTGCACTGCACGCTGCCGTGTTGCTACAGTTAATTAACAAACCAATTAATCAAACTGTCCGTGTCGGTGTTTTGGTCATTGCTACAAACACCTACACACACACACACACTTCTCATGTTCATGAGAGGGATGGACAAAGGGGTGGGTAAGGGATAGTGAGGGGAAGGTTACTCCACATGCACATGGCTTGTGTGACAGATATGATGTTTTGACAAATATTTGTTTGATCAGCAATGTTTAACTTTGTGATAAGAGATAATGCATGACTGCAGATATGTATAAGTAACGACGAAATAGATTGAGTTGTTTTAGGTTAGAAACCCTTCATCATCTTCGTGGATTATAAAATATTTTCTTTATATAATATGTGTTTGTTTTGTTTTTTTTAAACTGCGCCTAGTACTATTAAAATAATTTGAACGTTTTTTTTCTTTTGAAAAACAATTGTGTGTTTTGGGAAAATAGTTTTCCGTTTCTTACAAACATTTCTTTGGTGGGTCATACACATTTTTTGTGATTGTATTAACAATAATTGAATACCAAAGTTTTATTACACATTCATTAAATGTAGAATAAATGGTTATAAACAAATATATTAAATAAGCTTGTCAAAAAAACAACTAAATCTAGAAGAAGACATTTCTAAACAAAAGGGTAGTTTTAAAACTTTACGTTTTGTATATGAAAATCGAAACCGTGAACCACGGACCTCACGCGCTAATGATCTACCACTGAGCCATCCTGGTTCTCTAATGCCCAAAGCCACTTTTCGCTAATTATTGTATTATTGAGCCTAATTGTGGGAAATGGAGATAAAGGGAAGAAAATGAGCAGTTAATCCTGTGAACCCTCAAGTCGACCTACTATTGATACTTCCTCTTTTCCAGGAACGAGTATACACACTCATTCTCCTATTCTATACATACGTATGATTCCGCGGACATTTTTTAATCCACATCCTGAAAATAAGACTTTTACAAACCATTTTTGTAAATAGACCAAATAACCTCATTAGTAAACGGTTTTTTTAAGTGCGTTTACTTAAAAAACGTTTCAAGATCAAAAATGTATTTTATTACAAAGTAAGACTCTTTTTAGAACTATTTAAGATTTCGTTGTAAATGATATATATTTAAAGATCATTGAATAAAATGTAAATATATTAACATGGGAAATCCTATCACGTCACGTAAAAGGAGGCAGCGGTTGTTCTATTTCTAAGTGTGAATGTTCATTATTTAAAGAGCAACATATTGGAAACTTATTTTCTTTTCCGTTGTCTTCCTTGGAGACATTTTATACAATAATGTTATTCACCTTCAATGCCCTTTAAAAGTAATTTAACCTTAGAATACACGTCAGTTATCCTAAATACATTCGGCCGAAAGTGTAGGCCAAATCACTTTATGATAAAAGACTTTAGGACAATTGACTTTCTGTGAAATTAGTTTATAGTCTAAGTGACTTTAGGTGAAATTACTTTGGGTGAAATGTATGTCAAGGCCAAGTGTCTTAAGGTTAACAGACTTTCTGTGATGTTAATTTTATGCCAAATAATGTTAGTTTAACCGACTTTTGGTGAACTTAGTTAGGTCAAATTTGTATTCAAAATTTGATTTAAGCCTACTGACATTTGGGTGACATTAATTCTTGGCTATAATGAATTTAGGAATAACTAACATTCAGTCTCAAGTTTTAGGCTGGACTACTCTAAGCCTATATATTATGAGCTTCAAAGGAGTTGAGGCGTATAACACACACACACACACATTGTTGCTGGCGTTAGAAAATTCAAAGCGCATACGTAATATGCGCGGCCGCTCTTTACCTTGTAGCACCTGTAAGCCCCCTTTCATAATAATTACTTTATACTCTGTTGGTCTCTTTGTCTTTTTCTTTGTTCATATCGACATAGGAAGTGTAGGGACTAAATAGGAATTTTAAATTTCGGCTGTACACAACTACTGTAAAATTATCTTCAAGTTGAAAGTAAATCATTAAAACTTATATTTTTGTGCGTTTATTCAAGTATTTAAACTTTAAAAAATGTATTATAGTGTAGTTTATAAGTTGTTTTTAGATAATAACTATGTAGATTGGAGGCTATATTTTAAGTTTAATTATAGTTATTTTGCTGAGTTTATTGTTTTAATTTAAAGAATTTTACTTACTCATTTTTAACCAACCTATTATTGCATCACACTACTTAAAAATTAACTTCATTTTAAAACAAATAACTAGGTGCTAGAAATCCTCGATTTCATTAATGATGCAACTTTAGGTTATTTGTTATTTATTCATTTATTTTTGTTGTACTTTGTATCAATAAAATACTGTGCTATTTAAAATTCATAGGTTTATACCAAACCATATTAGGTGGCTTTCACAACATGTGCACGGTCTTATAAAACTTTTTAGTAATTAAACTTATTGAGTATCTACTAATTAATCCTAAAAATTGGATTAAATATATTAAAACTGTTTACATAATAACTAAATTATTTTTTAATGTCCCTGAATATGTTTATTTGTATATCACTTGAACTATTATTCTAATGAGCACAATATTTTTTCCATCCAAACAAAATTTTCAAGGTATTTTAAAGTTGTAGTGATGGTCTAACAGATTCAAGTAATAAAAATTAAATATTCCGTGTACTGAAGCAAAGAATCAATTAAGTCTAATTTATTTCTGGTCCAAATCACAGGATGTGTAGTAGGGTCGAGCCACATTAAGACATTTTGTATTCTTAATGCTAATCGACAATAAGACCTTTTCTTTGAGAATTTATAAAAACTGTAACTCTGCAGTGATAGCGTGCATATAATATACACAGATTAACGTAAATTATATACTGTATAAATAATTAGATACATAACGTATTTATTATCCTCTTCGGTGGTTGAATTTTCTAAAGCAGTGTGGCTAACTGGCGGCCCACGGGCCAAATATGGCCCTCAAAGTATCCTGGAGGATAATTAAGGTGGAACTTAAGGGGATACAAGAAAAGGCCTGTGTCTTTGTAGTTTTTGTAAAAAATACTATCTTTTTTTTTTTTNTTTTTTTTGCTAAAATAAATAAAATATTTCTCTAGTAGAAACATTCTAGTTAAATTTTCTTTACATGTTGATATCAGCAGTTGAAGACCCTGCAGATAAAAGGATCCAGCTCCCTTTTAGGTCAATTTTGAGTTATAAAGTATTACTTATATAAAAATATCCCCTTCGATTGGTGCAAAAAGAATGCAGCTCCAACTTTCCATTAAAATGTTATAGTACTAACTATGCTTGGATCCATAGTTGTTTGATGCAATAAGGGCGCATCTCCAGAGCTGCATCTTTTTTGCACCAATAAAAAAAAATATTTTTGACTGATAATGTAGGGTAGCCTGGATATGCATAACTTTCTCTATGTATTTGTTTACTGTGATGTTTTGTTTTCAGTTGTTTATGTAAAGCAGAACTTCAGTAGAAGTACACATTAATTTTCTTTGGGTTTTACTGTAAAAATTAATTACCATAGTGATAGTTTATCGGATCATTTTAGTAGTAGTTCATCTGAAATTTATGAAATTTCAAAAAGTGACATTAGTGAAAATAGTGACGATGATTTAAATAGTTCAGGAACATAAAAAAAAAAGTTAAGGCTATCAAAAGGCAAGAGACTATCAATAAGTTTCAATACTAATAAAGAAAGACAACAGTATGTGCAGAACATTAAATTTTTATCTAAAACTTTTATATCTCGTCTTGTTACAGAAAATATGGTTCTTAACTTTACGGAACATTATGAAAGACACTTCAAAAAAGTGATTGTTAATGTGCGAAAAAACAACAATTCGCGATTTCAAAATATCGAGAATTTGAATACAGTAAGGACCACCAAAACTTGGTGTTGTCAAGTGTGTCTGCTTACCTTCTGGTCTACAACACTTTCAACATTGAAAGAAATTTTGAAAAAAGCATTCGTTTTAAATCAAGTATCATCTCCTCTTCCAGTAAAGAAAGCCATATACAGGGACGTAATATGTTTACCTGAACGTTATGTACAGTAGCCCCATGACTTATTTGGTGCTGACTGGCAGCTCACAGCTCACAACTGACGGCTTTGAAAAGTTACCAGACCAAATTATGTATCCCTACGCCGAACCATATGATCTGCAAACACATGTGTTTAGCAGCTGTCACTTCTGACAGTCAAAATTTAGGTACATACCTAAATGTTGACTGTCAGAAGTCAGCTGTTAGCTGTCAGTCAGCACCAAAGAAACCATGGGGCTTCTGTACCTCCTGTTGAAATAGGATATTATAAAGCACTTAAAAGTGACAATCCCGAAGGAGAAAACGTTTCGGCAATAGATGACAATGATCGGAATGTTAAACTTTCTGATGGTTAGTTAAATAATATAGCTCAGTATAAGCTAAAAGTTGAGTTATTTCAATTTTCTGTTTCTTTATTTTGCGATGGGTTATTACATGAAAGTAGCAAACAAATATGTTATCTATTAAATTTATCAAATATTTCATTCAATTTTTCATAATTTTTTTGTGCAATAAGGTTGCAACTCCAGGATTGAACCCCCCCCCCCCTCCCACTTTGCCACCAAGTGATGAAATATCAGAATTTTAGTGACTGCATAGGCTATAATGTGGTATCATTTATTTTATATGCTAAAACAATTAGGGACCTTCTATGAATGAGGAATTTTTAAAGCAGTTTTTTCTTGATTCCCAAAAGTTAATAAAAGTGTAACTGCACCCTTCTTGTTGCAGGGTCTTCAGTTCTTGAATATTTATCATGAGAATTGTGGAATTAGCTGACAAACTTTTTAAATGAAGAGAAAAATTTGTTATTAAATTCCAGGACACCCTTAACAGATATTCAAGAAATTTTGAGTTCACCATGTGAAGAAAATTTAATTCTATGTTTGTACTGGAACAATATTGTATTTGTTTTTGCCATAAAAACTGCAAAAAC
>CABFVX010003250.1:50416-90532 GCA_902151425.1 Timema shepardi
ACGGTCTATCGTGCTACTCTTGCATTGGACTAGACTACTGATGACGGGAATATCGGGGCTCGAATCAGGATCGGGTGTACTGGGGGTGGTTTTTACTAAACGGGTTCGAAATCTTTATCTACGTAAATTCACGCACGTTTCCCCTAAATTCATCATATACCTAAACACATTAGTGTACTTAATACACAAGCGTATATCTCAAATGTGCTGTGGGGACTCGTAACTAAATAAAAAATGTTTGTTATGACACTAGCAGGTTTGTCTTGTGGATATTTTCTGAGTTAGGTGATGTTCAACACGACTGTAATATTAAACTGTTTCCTCCCTCTTATTAATATATGACCAAACACAAATAAAAATTAATAATGTAATTAATAAATTGTAGGTACATTGAATTAAATAGCAGATTTTATCCTTAGTGGAAATTTGGAAGGGGACAGTACAGTCTCGTCAACCCTTGATTACACTGACAACAACCCACGTTCCATCCCTGTGTATTAGGATGAATAGGAAAACTATATTTCCAACTAAATCGGTTCAAAACACTATTTATAACCAATTATGATCTAATATTTCATGTTTACAAATTACCTTTTTTTAAAATATCGTGCAGTAAAATTATATTTATGTGTGTATTATTTTTCATTTCGGTATATTTACAGGTATCATAATCTAAGAGCTATTGGTGCATTAAATTCTACCTCTAATAAGTATAACTTTTAAGTATTAAAAAAAACATCTTAAGGTGTACACGTTTTAATTTAAGAATTGACCCATTTAATTTGAAACTGTAACTGTAAGAAAATTAAAAATCTCATTATGAATTTACACTAATAATTAATATACACAAAATATTTAGTAAATAAATAGGGGAATCAACAAGTAAATCAGAAAATACCTCAACAAAAAATCATCAAGTGAATCAATAAGAGAAACAGTAAATTAATTAAAAAGTGAATCATCTGACAATTTATTAAAAGCATCGAAAAAGGAAATGAGTAAATTAACCATAAAGTGAATAAGCTAGTCATTTATTTTAACAACGCGTCTTACTACCCGTTTGGGTTATACGTTTATGTACTAATTAAACTAATAGTTTTAGGTATTAGGAAGTTAATAGTTTTATGAAGTGCACCCGCATTTTCGTGGTGAGATAATGGAAAACCATTTTGGAAAATCCCCTCTCAGTACACTCAACCAAGATTCGAACCTCAATCTCCCCGTTATTGGCAGTTTAGTCTACTGTGAAAGTAGCGCGTTAGACCATGTGGCCACTGGAGCGGGTTTAGTGATTTATTAAGTGAATCAACAAGCGAATAAGTTAGTTCATCAGCAAATGAATCAGTGATCATTATTGGATTTCTAGACTTTGATAACCTTGTTCCGTTGTGGTTATTATATTTTTTTTAGAACTGATCAAAACTTGAGTTTAAAATCTCGTATGCTCCACCTAGACACAGTAAATCCATTTAACAGCGATGCAATCCGTGATGGCTAGTGGATCGTGTTATTGATTAGTTGTCGGCGTGACACTGTGTTAACCCCACACCGCGCGTAATTACATGACATCTTTTTAATTCCATTAAATTGAGCATCAAGTTGGTTTGGCCCCTGGCATTCGCAGTACTCGTGTTTCTGGCGTGACATTTTTTTTTTTTTTTAGAAAGTTCTGGTTGGGTATAAATGTCGATTTTATTCAACAATACCGTGGTACAATGTCAAAAGTTCTGCTTTCCGCTAAACTAAATAGTATGTATGCTACCGTTAAAGTAATAAATTAGTTGCTATGCATAATGACCGGTTATTTTCCATAGTGTCTGATATTAGTGGTTAATGGGATTAACTCCATGCAATTTATCATTTTAACCGGTTATTTTACTTTCCAATAAAACCCGTTTGTCTGGCGTGATTAAAAAAAAATCTGTTTAGCTGAAATGAAAAATTATAATATTGTGAAAATCAATTGAATGGCTAGGTTAGGTTAGCTAAATTTCATATCAAGATAACATCAAACGTCCGCACTCAATTAAAGATAATGAGATTTTTCACTCTAACCAGAGGGTACTGGTTTTTATTCATAATAACACGTTAATGAGAATAATTTAACTACAACACGGAAAATGTATTACATTCACCAGAAATGTAGGTTATTATACATAGCATACGATGATAATGTATACTAACCTGATTTATCGAATTAACAGTAAAATGTATATGAAATGTAAACTTAAAAAAGAACCAAGAAAAACCCACACATCACGTATCAACGAGGTCAT
This sequence comes from Timema shepardi, assembly GCA_902151425.1. Taxonomy (NCBI): domain Eukaryota; kingdom Metazoa; phylum Arthropoda; class Insecta; order Phasmatodea; family Timematidae; genus Timema; species Timema shepardi. The sequence goes on from CABFVX010003250.1 coordinate 52,693, forward strand.
TAGAAGACTAAATAATGTTGTTAATATTTTTATTGTAAATTCTTATATTGCTAAAACAAAATTAGATCACTTCTAATTAATATATTTTACATTCCTTACACAAATAATAGGCAAGAGTTTTATCATGTTCTAATCCTACACAAGAGGTTCAGTTATAAAAAAAATCCCATTATGGTTTCTCAACCTCTTTCCAATCTATTGCACTAGCTTTTAATTCATTAGTTGTATCATGTCTCCTGGCATTATTTAGTTGAAGTATTTGTTAGTGATACTGCCACTAAAGTGTGAAAACAATTGGGAAAAATGTATTTAAAAAGAATCAAATTACAGTCCTCTAATTTACCATGCTAAACATCTTAGCTTTGGAACTGTGACTTTATGAGCCATTATTTTATTAACTAAGCTAATCAAATGTATTTATTATTAAATATTAAAATAAAACCTTTATATCTAAATTTATAGAACACTCTTGAGTTCACTGTACATTGAAATTTAAAAAAATAGTAACTAATTAGGTAGAGATTGTTTTTACATAAAATGAGTCAAAATCCTTGCTATCCAAAAATTATACAGGCATGTCACGTTTGTTATAAAGATATATACTTTAGTAGCTCAATCAGTATGTCATCGTTATGTTTATTATAAATAAAGTTTAAACCTTGGTAGCTCTATTGGTTGAGCATTTCAGTGTGATAAACATAAGTTGAGAATTCAAAACCATAGTCTTGACACATGAAAGAATATACTAGCTTATAAAAATGTATCTGCACAAAATGTTATACAGGATTTTCGGAAACTCATAGACTAAACTGCTTGTTTGATCCAAAAGTAAAACCAAATACATATACACTTACATCTTGAAAACTATGCTAATACCATCAAATTGTGTTCAAAGTTTTGGCGTACATTGCCGGGAGAGCAAAGCATATGTGTACAACAGTTTGCATAGGAGTTAGGCGCGCGGCACTGCACATGTAATAATGGCAAGCACTTTATGTGATGTAGGACCGTTAAAGATGACCCTCAGAACGTATTCGCATTTCTAGCTGGACTAGTGTTCTGTTTACTGTTAATTGTGTGATGTTCTGCTGCCGTACTCCTAGATATGCCGCACGCCTTGCTCTTATGCAACCTGTTGTACACGCATGCTTGAGCAGCTTTGCTCTCCTGGTACTGTAAGCCGAAACTTTGAACACAATTTAATGGTATTAACATGTTTTTCCTGGTGTAAGTGTATAAGGTTTTTTTATTACTTCTAGTTCAAACAAGCTATATGTGCGGTTTGGGCTATGAGTTTACGAACATTCTGTATATAAATAAAACATTGTATGAGAAATGAGGTATTGCATCGGAGTGTACATAAAAATGTGGTTAACAAGTAAAAATCCTGCCCTGGTTAATTTGAAATATTAAATATCTCATCCCAACAAAGTAACCCATGGAAAAGTTTGTGACAGCCAACTTCGGCTTGATATTTTCTAAGCGATATTACGAAATCTAGACTGGAAAATATGCTCAAACTGTCCATGCAGAAATGATTAAAACGTGACATTCTCGATTGGATTTAATTTTAAAACTTTTCCCCAAGGTTCTGTTTCATTGAATATGCATTCATTCGTTCTTCTTGTTCAGATTAAAATGACTAGCATATTGGAAATATACATATATATATAAAACTATTCTCTTTCTTGATTCCAATAAGTTAACTCCAACGTAAAAAAATAGAGGGTTGAGGGAATAACAGAAGTGGAAGAAAATGAAAAGAAATCTCCGTCTCAGGAATTACAAAGTCAATTTTTATCGCACATGCGTCGAAATAACCTAACCCGTGCTAAGCGACACATCTACCAAAGTCAGATAACCCTTTTGTCGTAATTGAGGGCGGAAAATATATGAGCAGTATATAGTTTTAAAAGCAATTAATATAATTGCATTATAGCTGGTCCGGTACTTTAGCTCATAGTAGCTCATTAGCACGTATACCCACTTAATTAAGGGATCGGGTTCAATTCACGTCATGGCCGAAATATTTATCATTGGCTTTTCTTTTTCGCGGTATAATGAATTGAAGGCTGGTGAAATAGGTGATGTATGTGTTGTAGCGTTTGCTACAATTAAAGAAGAAACGAGACGAAGGGGAATGAACTACTTAGCCCACTTCCCACGACTACAGTTCAGTGACACTGATTGAACCCACCCAAGTTCGAGGGGAGACCACTAGAGGTCGCGAGATAGTGGAACTTTCCAAGGAGTTTAAAAAAGGAAGCAATGCCAGTTCCAGTCTATAGGAGAATATCTAGAACCTTAGAGTTTGTTCTTAACTTGTTGTCATGCGTATTCCTCCCCTTTGTGACCCAAATATGTTCCCCCCACCTTGTTCCTTGACTTCCATGTTTCTCTGGGTTTTCAAGCGTATATAACGCCAGTATGTCAACATGATTGGAACTTTTGGACTTAACTCTGGATTGAGGAATTCGTAGCTTTGGCTACACGATTTAAAATGTAAGAAAAATTTAACTTTTGGCTTAAAAGTTTTTATACATTTTCAAAATTTAGCTATTCTGCCTATTATTTTCTTTTTTATTGTTATACCCATATATCAGAGATTGAAATTAAATTTAATAATGAAAAATGTTTCGAGGTGGTTCATAGACCGTTATATTGAAGTTATAGATTATGATTAAGTTCGAGAGATTAGTTTGGTTTTGGTTTTCTCTTTTAGAAAGTTGCGTTGCGCGTTTCACACTCCTCCCTGATGAGTTCCGATAGAATGAAACCTAGGTCGGGGGATTGGGCGGTGACGATCAATTTTCTTTAAGAGACATCCATTACCTCTTTGTCCATTGGCAGCAGTGTAAAGTGTGAACTGTGTTCTTCTTTTCATTGTAAAGGCCATATTGTGTTTGTCCCCCTTTTATATGTTTCTATCCACCTTTCCTGTACCTTCTTCCAAATATAATACAATTGCCTCATAAAGCGAAAAGAGGTTTTCCTTATAGAGTCATATTTTGTCCGGGAGACAGATAAATAGTTAGTTAATTGTGTAAATAGATCGGATAAATTGATCTTTCTAATAATATTACGTTTTTGTTAATTTCATTCTGTATTTTTTGCTATTAGGAAAACAAGAGTAATTTAATATTTAAACTAGAATTGCAAATAATCTTGTTCTTTATTAAATGTTTATTTAGTGTGGAAGTTGACTTCTTGAGTGAAAAATTAATCAAGGCTATTTTCTTATTGACGATTACTGATAAAAAAAAAGCCTAGATTACTTTCGGTCTTATTTAATAGGCCGACTAGGTTGAAACTATAGTATATATATATATTTGAAATATTCTCAGTTATTTGTAAGTTGAGTATTATTATTATTATTATTATTATTATTATTATGAACTTTAATGTGTTATGTTGGCCAATAGATGTCGTGAGAACTAATGAAAAAATTAAATTTGTTTAGTTATTTTCAAGTAAACTTATTAACTTTAAGAAAGATATATATTAACCTTGATAGGGTATTTTATATAAAACAAATATACTAATATTTGATATTTAAAATGTTTTAATTGTTCGCATATCATAATTATTCCTTCTATACATATTTAAATATATTCCTTAAAAATAAGCATCCTAAATCGATTTAGAGCCTTTTTCTTTATGAGTTTACGTTTTAAGAGTAACCTTATGATTTTTTTATTTTATTTGCTTTTCATTTATTGTTGTTTATTTTGGAGTTTATGTGTTTATTTTGGAAATACTGTCTGGTTTAAATAATGAGGTAGCTAGGACTACCATTAGATTATTACTTCCGCAATGAGGTGAGTTGCGTGCGCTGAGTTACAGTTGTCTGTTCTCAGATGATTGAAAAATAATGCACTAAAACGACTCACTTTGAGTGTGTTAATGATTTCTTTTTTACTATTTGTGCTTTCTGTTTTGTTGGATTGGTCAAGGAGGTATCAGTGTTCTCTAATTTAGTTCGTTTATAGGTCATGTGCTAATATAATCTGTATGTTCATAAAGTGCACGCTAAATACCCCAATTATCTTTGGAGACCCGGATCAGATCCCGACCGAGGGCATTAAAGGTCGCTTTCATAATATGAGAGTTCCAAAAGAATGATTACTTACATCTTATATGGATATGTCTTGATTGGAATGTTTTGCAAATGAATTAATTTGTTTGGATTAGATTAGCAATATTAATATAAGATTTATGACCCCCATCAATGGGCACGAGGATAAAATGCCAGCCTAATCTAATCTCGTTTGTCGATGTAAAAGACGGAGAAGGGTTTCGAATCCTGATCGGTATACTAACTATGGTATTCTCTAGATGGGTTTATTTGCTCTCTTCATTTCTTTCTTTCTTTCGCCTCTCTCTTTTATTTATATTCATCTTTGTATTTATTATTTTTTCTCTATTTTATATTTCTCTCTCTTTTTCTCCCTCTTTAATCATTTCTCTCTTAACTCCAATTTTTATAGTTGCTTTGTTTCTCTATTTTCTATGTTTATTTATTTTTCTCTTCAAATAAATGTTGGTATATTTCCTTTAAGTTCTACCTTACTCATCCCTACCCTATTAGTGTAAATATACGGATAGACCGTACGGGTAGTCAGATGCACAGAAAAATAAGTGTGCTATTTTAGTAAAATTAAATTATATATTTTTTAATTTGGGATACTTATCATGCATTATACAAACTACTATAATCAGCACACGACTTACAAACTAAATTAATTTTAGAAGAGACACAGCACTTAGTCCCCTTGTCGTAAATTCTTCACTTTGAAAGATGAAATTTTCCTGGGAATGGAACCCGGTACCTTAGCTTATTAGGCAGACGCACTACTGCCTAAGCTAAAGTGTCTATATAATAACAAAGTAATGCGTTATATAATAAATTGACCTGAGCAATATCTCTGAGTGTATGACTAGAAGAATATGTGTTCAAATTACCTTTTAAAGAATATTAAATATACATATCTGGAGTTTATATATGGTACTACAAAATCGTAAATATTGAGCCATATATTATATTAGTTTAAGACAATTGAAAAGCAGTGGTGTGCCCAACAAGTAAATCAATGGGTGTGATTGGCCCCCCTTTCTGAATAAAAAACCATAAAATATTTAAAACCATACCAATGTAATGTAGTAAAGAATTATGAACTCTAACATCTCCCTTGCCCTATTTCAATCTCCAATATGCTGCGGTAATGTGTGGAAATACAAATGGTTAAAACTAAATATTTCCAGTAATTAGTGAAACATTAGCTTGTACTGCTAATATCCCAATGTTACTACCCACCCCAAATAAGCCTATGCAGATAGACATCCTGCTATATAAATACTAAAAAGACTAGCTAGTATACTACCACCCCAAATATACTTATACTCATAGACATCCAGCATTATTAAATATCACAATATTACTATGTTTAATATAGTTGCTCTACTTACTCGTTGTATCTTCCGGACTAGCGTGACTTCCATAACCAGCCTGCTCTCACCAAATGCTAGAATGAAGTGAAGTCCTAAGCAAGCTATGAATAATGCAGCGACATCATGTTTCAATAGAGGGATCCAGAAGTTCTTTGATTGGGCTGGCTGAGTTACAGGAGGACCACTCATATTCTTGAACTGGTCTACGTGACCGAATGAACGTAGCTAGAGTCTGCAGCCGCTCACCATATGTCTGGTGTTCGTGTCTTGGGAACAATTCAAATGGATCTATAACACACTAAGAAACTGGTGGACATGAATGAAGAGACATAGCATATCCACCAGCTGCTAGGCGTGTGAAGTTATATTACGAATAATCAATTTCATAATAAGGAAATTCCCCACCTACCAATCCATAAACTAGATCTATATATAGCTAGCGTTCAGCTAGTATCGAAGACTATTACATCCGACACTTCCACGAGAAGTCGTATTCAGGACTAGAACATTATCTAGCCGGGATGGCTATATATATATATATTTAAATAAAAAGTTTTTATAATCAATAGTATATATATATATACTATTGATTATAAAAACTTTTTATTTAAATAATGGGTTTGATTATCTTGAACACTTAGTTTTATTATGTAGTTGAAATCGGTCAGTGTAGGCATCTGTAATTTTTTGCTAAAGATTTTATTTTTGACAGTAAATTCTGTTATGAAACATTTAATGTTTTTTATTGCCGCTTGGGTGCTAGTATGTTTATATTTTCTTGAAATATTCTGCTAACCACATTTTTTGATTATTTTTCTGGCTTGACATTTTGTAATTTAAATATCAATTTTTATTGCTCGTGTTGTAACCAGTAATTGTTTAAATTCTTTAATTTGATAATATTTCTTTTATAGGTTATTTTTGTAGACGTATCTTCTTTAGAGTAAATATTAAAGTAAATTATTTTTATTGGTTAATATGGTTTTGACTATAAAATTCACCTATTCTTTTAGTGAGAAATTACAAAGTATTCTAACTTAACAATGCTTTGTATTGTATTTTAATATTAAATATTAAAATGTAGGAATTTTGTCGAATTCTTCAAAACTGTTGAGGATAATAGTTCCGCAAAGGTTTTAGTTTTAGTCGGGAAGTCAAACCTTCATGCTAATAATAAATATTTGATACGATATTTAAATTTATATTTGATGCTTAATTTTAAAATTGTTTTGTCTGTACTCACAGTGGTGAATCAAACGCGTTGTAAACCATTTAAAAGAAGCTCTTTAAGCTCTTTGTAATCATCGTAAGATTTAATAATTTAATTTTTTAATAAATATCTTATTCGATATTTTAAGTTTAAATCTTGATCCTAAATTTGTTTTGTCTGAATTCACTGTGGTGAATCAGATGCTTTGTAAATTATTTAAGAAAGGTTCTTTAAACTATTTTTTATAATATCGAACATTTGTTTATATTTTTGGTCTCTTCCAGACTTGTTAAGATAAAATAATAATTTACCTTAAGATATTGAAAGATACTCTCAAACGTACTGCGCAAGTGCAGACTCAACCATGATTTATTTATTTTCCAACACACTTCAGATTGACTTGTAAGGCCATGTAATTTGTTGTTTTACCTCTGTTTATTACATTGAATAAATAATTAAGATATTTCTTTTAAATTTGCCAATTTTTTTCTTACTTTTCCTTTAGGCTAGTAGTGGCCTCTAGCTTTTAGGCGTAGGTGAGAGTGGTATATTAGAATACTGAGTTAAGCGTGATAACCAGTAATTGCTATTAAAATTAATATTATTTCTATAAGTACATAAACATTTTAGGCATTTATACTGTACATATTTTTAACTTTAATTGTGAAGGTGATTTTTTGTTCTATGTTTTAATTAATTGCAAATTTGTTACTCAATATTGTGCATTTTCTTAAAAGTACTATTTTTATTATTATAATAAAACGTCCCTATTTAGTTGGGGTGCCCGGTAGCCAACCCTAACTACTACACTACCGGAGCACCTTAGGGGGTTACATGGTTGGGATGGACCCCGAGTGGTAGTTGGGATGGATGGTTCGTGGAGAATGAGGCTAGCGAGTTAGTCCAAGAAGATATATTTATTACTCTAGATAAATGCTAACTACTACATAAGTATGAGGTAATCCCCCGTGACGAGGAAGCACGCGCGATAAGGGGACTCACGAAAACTACCCACAGACCCACGATCGAACCTCCAGCAGGGGTGAACTGCCAAATCACATGTTATGTCAACACCTCGTCTAAAGACAACTCTACCACACATGCGTCAAGCATGGCTTCCAACAGTCAACAACGTGTGTTCGTCTCACACACAAACTTGCTGATCTCGATTCACATGAGTCAGACGGCCCATAGGTCGCACCATGCTCGCTCGTCAACAGGATGAAGCTATATGAGCTGTTCTCAACAGGAAGGCAACCCAATACTCTTGACTTTAAAGGAAATGTATAAGCATGGGTTAAACTCCTGCCAGAATAAGCCTTAAAATAATTAGGCTCTTACAATAATTTTAATTAAAGTTAATTTTGTAAATTTTATTTTAGTTTAAAATCATTATAAACTATATTCCTTATTAATTAAAAGTATTAAATTTATACTTGAAGGATCCTCATTAAAACCAATATCCCGTCTCCTCCTTACCACACTGACAACAGGCCCTGGATACGCCCTCCATGAAAAGAAATATTCTAAAATATAGAGCTAATGGAGTCATTTTTGAAAAATGTCATGATTTAAATATTGCGTATAATTAACTAAACTAATCTTGGATAGATTTTCCTCAGAAAAACAAACATATTAAGTATATTAAATACTTTTAAGATGTAAATTTTTAATATAAATCCTAGACCTTCTTTTTATATAAATTTATAATGTTCATAAATTAGTCACTACCAAACTATCCTCCAATAAATTGGTTTTTGAATAAAAAAATACCCCATATTATTTATAGTATAAGATACTTCACCTGAATACATTTTGAACCCAATCGTAAAGGTCATTTGTTAAACTTGGATAACAATGCAAGTGTCATTTTAGAAAAATCTTGAATTTTCAAAAATAAGTCATAAGTAAACTATTTACTTTTTTTAGAAAGTATTAATATCACTACAGACATAGATGGGTGCAGAGGTAATTGTAAAACCCACGTTTTTTTAGTTCTGGGATACATAAAACGTCAGATCCTTTATACTAACCAGGTAAAAAATTGTTACGGTTACAATAAATTCTCTATATGATAAAGTAAAAAAAAAAACATTTTGAGGTAAACCAAATACTGATACCCAAACTACTTCAAGCTGGAGTTTTATCCAACAATAAAAATACTTGCAACAAGTTACATTTTTGCACTGTACAGCTCAAATAATTTCCTATTGCACATGGCGCAGATCGAAGAGGCTTGCATGTATATGAAAAGGGCTCTCATATTACATCGCTTCATTTCATCTAGAGAGAAACTCTCCTGCATTTTCCAAACGAAGAGAAAAGTATCGGATTTCGATATCACTTGTGATACAAGATTAATTCAAACACTAACTAACTTGTTATAAACAACGCCAGGAACAGTAATTCGCACTGCAGTAGTTCTGTAATGACATCATCCATTAGGGATTACCCTGGATTTACAGATAACATTTTAATGAATTGAGAGCTTGAACCAATTATATTTCGCAGACATTCGTTGATTCACCCAAAGGTTATTTCACAGCTACACGTCTTGATAACTAGCAAGACCATGTTAACACACTTTAAATAAATCAAAAACTATCCATAATATTTTAACACACTTTAATGAATCAAAAACTAGCGAGAACATTATAACACACTTAAATAAATCAAAAACTATCTCCTTGGTTCGATTGGTCTAATGCACTATTCTCGCAGTAAGCTAGATTGCTGATGACGGGTAGATTGAGGTTCGAATCTCGGTCGGGTGCACCAAGGGTATTTTTCCAAAATGGTTTTTCACTCTCCCTCCATGTAAATGTGGGTACACTTCCCATAAATATAACCTTTATAGTCCCTTGAACCATTAGCATTATTAGTACATAGTACATTAGTACATAAAAGTTGTTCTCAAAGTGTGGCTCGTGGCACTGTGTCAAGTGGCCCGCACATAGGACCACGGGGAAATTAATGGTACGGCATAACCCCATTTGCTTTCTCAAATAGTATATTATAGTTTTAAACTAAGTAATCAGTAATTTAACCTCAAATTATTCATATTACATCATAACATAAAGATTTTTCGGTGCAAACAAAGTCGTTAAAAATGTCAATTTTTCAAAAGTACCTAAAATATAACTATTATTTATTTGAGGGAGTCAATCAAAATAAAATAAAACACCCTGAGGACAGACAGAATTGTTTGGGATTATTAGGCACATAAAATGCTTTAGCATCATAATTTCAAGGTCGTCTTTTTCAGAGTTAAACTTTTTGTTTTCATTATTAGAAATGAAATAATGTAAAAGAGTACAGTATTGACAGGATATATCCACTTTTAATTATGCTTTGTTCCACAAATACAGTCCAGTATTCATGAAAATAGCTGAAATTCATAAAAATGTTACTATATAAATAATGTTATTTTACTAATAGCTACCCACTTTGATGGTCGTAATATACTATAGATTGCCAATGACGGGGAGATCAAGGTTTGAATCTCGGTTGGGTGTACTGATTATGTGTTTTTCCTAAATGTTTATCTACCTTTCATCCACGCAATTGCTGGTACACTTCCTGTAAATATAACCTTCCTAATCACTAAAATTACTAACGCAATTAGTATATATGCGTCTAATACAAATGGGTAGTAAGACGCTGTGCTAAAGAAAAATTAATAACTATCATAAGTACCCGGCTTTGTTTCAGACATGAAAAAAATAAATCTTCATTTTGTTAATAAAGTTATGTATTAAAAGTGACAGGTCGTATGACATGACCTGACTTGTAAGTTGATTTAATATTATTTCTAACCTTCAGATAAGGCCCTTCCTATCAAAATTGGACAGTAAAATGTTGATATGAAACAATGCTATATAAATATTCTGTATTTACTGCTTGATAAAAAATTCATTAGAAAATTTCCTGGTTCCACAAATGAAAGGGAAGTATTATATTAAGGTGGATTGGAAGAGGACACGAGAAAAAGACAGTTTTTTTTGCAGTTTTTATGGCGAAATTTTTTTTTTCTTGTCAAACTAAATAAAATATTTCTCCAATAAAAACAATAAATTTAATTTTCTTCACATGGTGACATCAACAGTTCTTGAATATCTGTCAAGGGTGTTCTGAACCACTTTTTCTGTTCATTTAAAAGGTTTCTCATCAAATGATAATATGCTCGTGACAGCTATTCAAGAACTGTTGATATCAGCATGTGAAGAAAATTAAATTTTATGTTTGTACTGAAGCAATATTTTATTTATTTCGGTTAAAAAGTGTTTTCCATCTGAGCTTGCAAAAAAAACTGACCTTTTCTCGCGTCCCCTTCCATCCTACCTCAAGGTGGGTGGTCTGTGTTTTCGTCGAACGCTTACCAAGTGGTTCGCTATTAAGAAAAATGGAGAAACACAGATCTTAAGCGTCACTTTTGCAGTAGACTAAGCTGCTGATGATATGGGGGGATCGGGGATCTAATCCTGATCGGATGAAGTGAGTTTTTTTTTTTTCCTAAATGGCTTATCACTCTCCCTTCACACAAATCAAAGTAAATGTCCTCAAATTTCTACCTTCCTCACCCCTACCCCAATAGCGTAATCAATACATATGAGTGTAATCAGAAAGGGTATTAAGACTAGCCAAACTGGTACTAAAACGCGGACTAAACGTCAAACTAGTCTGGTTTGGTTTGCCCGCGTCAGGGAGAAAACGGTTAGAACCCTAACCAAGTATACTGAAGGTGTTTTTTCCCTAAATGGTTTCCCACTCCCCATCAAAGAAAATTCAGGTACATTTCCTTGATTCTACTTTGTTAAACCCTACCGCCTCTAGGGTCAATATGGGGGTAGTCTGAAAGGGTAGTAAGCCTCATTGTTCAACAATATACCAGGTCCTATGCTAATAAAGCGAGACTACGAAAACCCGTAATATATTGGATTGCTCCTGATAAATTAATTTTAATCCTGACTGGCGAAGGACTAAGTACCATAAGCTCACATACCAAAACTACGGATAATGTAGTGAGGGTAGAGGAGGAGGATGCTTTCAAATTGCATCCTAAGGGCCCTTGGATTTTGATTAAACCCATGTTGAATTTTTTTTTTTTTTTTAGGTTCGACGCTGCGTGGCGTGCCGTTCTTTTCTTGTTTGTTTTTTATGACGGTTCCCCTTCATGGCCTCACGTTCCATTTGAATGTTCCTCTGGCGTTCGTATCTCGCGGCGGAAACCAACAGTTTGAGGAGCATTCGGAGGATTTACATACTCGTCCGTAAAACCTGCCGCAAGAATGTATTGTGATCGTGAAAATAATCGATCGCAAGAGTATGACAAATGTTTACGTTTTATGTTAACACAAACAAAAAAAGTTGATTTTAACATTCTGTCTGTCACCATGTCTGTCTGTCCCTGGACACGAATTCAAAAAGGTTGGATGGATTTTGGTCAAACTTGTTATTTAGTTATCATAGGGCTATACCATAACAATTTTTTGTTCATACCCCAGCCCTTCAATTAAGGGTAAGTTACTGACGAATAATTTTTTGAAAATGGCTCTAACGATTTTGTTTAGAATGCATATCTAGGATTTTTTTGACATGAGAAATAGCAAAATAACTTATTTTGGGGCAACAATTGTTGAAGGGTAATTTACTGATGGATGAGTTTTCAAAACTTGACATATTTTACAAATGGCCCCAAATTGGTTCAAAATAAATATCTTGGGAGTGTTTTACATGACAAATAACCCTGTATTCTTTGTTTTTGGTAAACATTTGATAAAGGGTATTTTATTGAAAAGTGATTTTTGAAAATTCGAATTATTTTTAAAATGGCCTAAAATGTATATCTAGGGAGATTTTTGCATGAACATGACAAATAAACCTGTAAACTTGTTTCGGGGGAAAAGTTTTGTCGTTGATAGTTTACTTGTTTATTTAATTTGAATATTTAAAAAAAATAGCTTTAGCAATTTGGTATAACATTAATATTGGGAGAATATTTTAAGTATCAACAATAATTTATCTTTATTTTTCTAAAATAAATTAATTTAAGGGTATTTTACTTAAAACAAATGATATAAAATGTGAATGTTTTGGAAATTGACCTTGAAGATTGATTTTTACAAATAAAATTTTTTAGAATAGTTAACAAATAATTTATTTTTGAAAATTTGAATTTTGCTAAATTTATTTGAAAATTTTGGTTTAAAATCTAACTTATTTAGGGGTAGCTTACTAAGAACCTATTTATTTAAATTGTCCTCGAAGTTATATTAGGACACAATATGAGAAAGTTTGTACGATTGTGTCGCAATATTTATTTAATAAAATCTTGTTTAACGGTTTTATAGTTAGTGTTGTGTCATGTGCACTTTCCAATGCGAACAATTGTGTTAGTATTTGAGTAAGATTTATTCATATGTATCATATAAGCAAAGTATAAAGGGTTTTGAGCAATACTACGCAATTCGGAGATAAGCAAGGCCCATAAATAGATACTTTTGCTCTTTTGGGCTTAAGTATATGTTTTCATCGCCTTATGTCTTTATCATTTACAGCAGCGGTGGTCAATGGGAAAGAGGAGGGGGAGTTTGTACGTGCCAGGACGTTTGGAGGTACGCGAAAATATTTTAATAATGGTGAAAAGAGCTACATATCCCATCAGTGTCAGACAAAAGATTAGTCAAAATTTATTAAATTAACTCAACTATATAGTAAGGAGCAGTAAAGGTTAATTTTATATTTGACCATAGAAAATGGTTTCACTTTCAAACTTAAATAGTTTTTATAATTATTAATAAAGTAATAAATTAATTAAATAGATTAGTTTTCATTGTAACTTAACCTTTTTGAAAGAAGAAAGTATACTCTATGTTCAGATGATTATCACTTTTTTTTAAAAATCTCATTATTAGAGAATTTATTTTCAGTTGCAACAAATAAATCATAAATATTTACTAAGGTAATAATTAAACGTTTTGCTAAATAGATTAAGGGCACAATTTATGGAAATGGGCTTCCAAGGGGTAGGCAAGTGAAAAAGGTTGGGAACCGTTGACTTCAGTAATAAGTTACTGTGACACTTATTGTCTTGTCAGTAACGTAGAGGGGAGTAGTGTTTTTTAGCATCGTTTTTTACTACCCATTCAGGTTATATGCCTATTCCTGGTCTACTAATTACACTAATACGTTGTAGATTAGGAAGATTTAATTTTGAGTAAGTGTACCTGAATTTGCTTGGAGGAGTAATTGAAACCATCTAGGAGAAACCACCCTCAGTGCACCCAGCCGGGGTTGAACCCTGCCTGATGCCCCTGTATTCGGGAATCTAGTCTAACACGATAAAGAAAACACTGACCCCACCTATACCCCTCAAAACCCTTAGGTAATTTAAGGACAGCCACTAAGTAGATAATATATTTATGTTAGTTTAGTTTTCTACACGTAGTAATATCAACACTTCATGGATATTTGTCAGGGGCATCACGGAATTTGAACATTAGCATTTTATTTTAATTTAAAATGTTTCTGATTTTCAAATTTTACAACATTCATGATCAATATAAATTAACTTTAATAATTCCTATACATATAAAACTAAACTAAAATTATCTATACCCTGATTTTAGTAGAAAGAACTTTTGGTAAATATTCAGAGATAATTACTTGCGGCCAACATTTATAACATTTTATCTTATTATTTTTGCTATTTTACGGTTATTGATAATAATTCTATCAAAAGAGACAGCTTCAGATTACTTGACTTGATTTATGAATATATTAAAACTGTTTTAGTAAATTTAATAACTAACGCGTACTGTTCTTCCTATCAAAATCAACCTATACTGAATAAATATTTAATTTATTTTAGACTTGAAATATGTTTGCTATAAACGCTGTATAAAAAAAATACGGACCATAGATTGGATTCTCTTGTATCCCGCTTTAGGCCGGTTTGTGAAGTTCGCCTTTAAATACACAAACACGATAGTGATTCGCTTCGGTGGTCGAATGGTCTTTATTAAATGCAGTGGTAATAAACCTATAGGAGGTACGTAATTATTTAGAAAAAAGATGAGTATAAATATGTCCGACACCTTAGCTCAGTCGGTAGCGTATCTGCCTACTGGATTAAGTATCACAGGTTCGATTCCCGGAATGGCGGAAATATTTATCATTGATGAAAATATCGGTTCAATCTTTCGCGTTGATAAATTAACGGCCTGGGAAAGGATACCGTGCCTGTCCTACTCTTGAGATATATTATAAGGTATATTAGGCTAGGACAGCAAGCCGGTGGTGTAAAATATATTGCTTTAATAAAAAAAACTCAGACCATAAGCTGGAAACAGTAATTGATTTTTAAAAATACATGTAAATATGTACACATATTATGTTATTTCATGATAAATATTGAATAATCAGGGTCAGATTTAGGATTATCCACCAGAAACTTGCTCGTAAGAACATGTGATCTGAAAGCACCAGTTTTAATTTAGTTGTATTATTATTATTAGCATCACGGCTTACTACCCGTTCGGGTTATACGCACTTACGCTAATGTGTAATGGTAGGGTGATTATGAGATGAAATGAAGGACCTACAATTTAACGTGGAATCCGAACTACGGTGGAGGCCTGGCATTCCTCACATTCACAAGATATCTTGTCAGAGGTGAAGGAAGGGTTTGGTAATAAGCTAAATCTTTGCCGGGACTGGGTATTGAACCCCGGCCGCCAGTATAGAAGTCTGACACCTTACCCCTAGACCGCCAGGTCACCATTTTAGTTGTATACTATAGAATATGTATAACTTGTATTATGCACCCACAATTTTGGGGTTTGACAGTAACGGGGGGGGGGGGTCAAATCCCGGTTATAAATGATTTTCCATTCTTCCTCCCTACAAATGTGTGTACTATTCCTCAAAATAAAATCGGTATTCTTTCCTAACCGGTTAGCGCAATTAGCACACACGCGTATAACCTGAACAGGTAGTAATACATGGTGCTAAGAAAAAATTTGAGGCAACACGTTGAAGATAAATTATATCTGGGGGCGGAACAGAAAAGGGTGAACCCCACTGGTCTAAGGTGGCTTTCTCTAGATATATTAAACTGCATATGACGAGGAGAGTGGAGTTCGAACCCCGGTTGGATGTACTGAAAGTGGTTTCTCTCAGATTGTTTTCCATTCTCCCTCCACGAGAATATGGGTATACCTCCTTTAAAACGCAACTTTCCTCATCCGTAACACACATTGGCTTAATTATTACGTATGCGCACAACCCGGACTGGTAGTAAGACGCGATGCGATGGTAATAAAAAAAACCAAGACAGTAAGGTGAAAGAATTTAAAGTTCACACAAATATGTCAGGGAAATGAATGCTGACCTTTTTGAGTCGGAACCAATATTTGCAAGATGACCTTTAGGAACTTGTTTCCTCATGAAATAAATAATAATGAAACAAGTCAAAGCTTTCGGATGGACGTTCGAGAACCCTTGAAGAGGATGTTTCATATACCACAGATATTGAACCCCCCCAAGGACGACAGCTATACCCAGTCGATTTTAACCAGAAATTATATACTGCCAGGTTCTGTTTGATGTGCAAGGCAAAGGGCAAACAGTTCATATAAAATTATATTGATCGCTTCCCAAAGGAGCACTGAGCTGAAATAGCAATATATTTTATTTAAACAGCTTTAGCTATTTGCGGTCAAGATAAATAATTAATTTTGTAGATTGAGGAGGATCCATCAAAGTATTTGATCAAATATTGATTTGATCTAAATATGACTCGCATTAAATTTTAAAAAATTGCTTTCAAAAGCAAAGTTAATCGATTATAAAATAAAAATGTATATTATTTATTTACGAGTAGGGTTAGTTTGTAATTTTGTATATTAAAATGTATAGTTTTATTTGGTGCAAACAAAATAGTTTGGTTAAATTTTGGCCTCAACAGTCTCGTTTTGTCTTATTTGATGCTGATGGAAAGGTTTAGGTGAAAATCACGGATAGTCGTCGTTCAGTGTGGGGTTTTTTCCAGATATTTCTAGCTCTCCTTACAGCTATATCCAGGTAAATTTTATTTAAATATAAACTTTCTCAATCATAACCCATTAGGGAAAATTGCTAGTTAACTTAAACGGGTAGTAATATTAGGTGCGAAAAAAAATTTAAAGGTGCTGTTTATGAAGTGAAAAGTTAAATAGGCAATAGCGTCTCTCCGTTTGGCTTGGTTAATGTGCAGCTTGACTGGTGACGTAGGCTGAACTTACACTGAAAATCATCTCTGAGGGAAGAAAGAAAAGGCCTCAAAATAACTTCTTATAACAAAACCAAAAAATCTCCAAAATGACATATTTTCAGAGTATTAGAGTGGCCTAAAAATGAGGCGTAAGGTTACAATTGTTCGAGATGGTATTGGTCTGAGAAATGGCTCTAAGAAGGAGTGGGTATCAAAATGACGCGTGACAGATGTGATAACGGTTCTAGATGGTATTAGTCCAAGGATACATGGCTCTAAGAAGGAGTGGGCCCATATGGTGTGTGGCATATGTGACAACAGTCCTAGTTGTTATTGGTCCCATGGGACATCAATGGCTCTAATAGAAAGTGGCTACCAAGACGACGCGTGGCAGGTGTGACAACGCTCCGAAATGGTATTGGTTCAAGGATACATGACACTAAAATGGAGTAGGTACCAATATGACGCGTGGCAGATGTAACAGTCCGAAAAGGTATTGGTCCAATTGGCTCTATGAAGGAGTGGGTACCAATATGGCGCTTGGCGAATATGACAACGGTCCGAGATGGTATTGGTCCAAGAAGACATGGATGGATCTAAGAAGGAGTGGCTACCAAGAAGGAGTGGCTACCAAGATGGCGCGTGGAAGATGGGACAACGGTCCGAGATGGTATTGGTCCAAGAAGACATGGATGGATCTAAGAAGAAGTGGTTACCAAGATGGCGCGTGGAAGATGGGACAACGGTCCGAGATGGTATTGGTCCAAGAAGACATGGATTGATCTAAGAAGGAGTGGGTACCAAGATGGCGCTTGGCGAATATGACAACGGTCCGAGATGGTATTGGTCCAAGAAGACATGGATGGATCTAAGAAGGAGTGGCTACCAAGATGGCGCGTGGAAGATGGGACAACGGTCCGAGATGGTATTGGTCCAAGAAGACATGGATGGATCTAAGAAGGAGTGATTACCAAGATGGCGCGTGGAAGATGGGACAACAGTCCGAGATGGTACTGGTCCAAGGAGACATGGGTGTTACAACGGTCTGAAATGGTACTGGTCCAAGGAGACATGGGTGTAACAACGGTCTGAGATGGTACTGGCATGAGATTGTCTGCTTAGTCGCATTGGCATAGGTTTGAATAAACATGCGAGGGATTGTAGGGGTTCAATACGACCGGACAGGACATAGATGACACAGGATCTAAATAACATAAAACGTGACCAAATAAACATAAGAGGTTTTTTCTATCGTATAGCGTATTAAATAACCGAGAGACACATGACATCCAGGTTAGGTCGCCTTATGAGTAAACTATTAGCTGCTCTGGTGGAACAGAACGTTGCCCAGGGTACATCAAAGGAGATTGTCTACACGTCGTACTCGCAATGAGACGATGTGATGATAATTATTATGAAGTTGTGGTGCCGATGTGAGTCTTAACCTATCTTAAGGCTAATTTATCAAACCCTTTGGGGGTCATTCCTCATAAGGGGAAAATACCCACTATACAAGCCGGGAATCAAACCTGAGACCCCTAGGCTCATAGTCAGGTGCACTGACTACTACGCCACGAGACCAGCAAACATAAGAGGTGAGCTGATATATTCACGACCTCAACGATTTAATTTTGCATATATAATAAAATCGAAAAGAGGGACTTGTATGGTTTCACCACCAATTCTCTCCAGCATACACTAGATATGTGTATTTCCTTCAGCTAGCTGCAAAGACTCAAGTTTTCAATTACAACTGAGCCGCTTTTGTTCTTCTTCTTCTTCTTGAGAGTTCCTGGAAAACCATGTGAGAGTGTTTGCCGAAGCAGAGCTTAGCTTGAAGTCTGCTGAGCGGATATTTCCCTGGCTTTGTGGTTTTCATTCAATAATACCAGATTGAAGACAGTTCGACTTCAGTCAAAAAGAGTTTAATAATTTGTTACCTCTTCGTTAGCGTAATTTATGTTGTCCCTTATTCTCTTTGCTTACAAAATACTAGGGTGCAAGGTACTAAAATATATATTTAGCTTAGAATTTAGACCATGTTTTTTTAGCACCGTATCTTACTACCTGTTCAGGTTATACGCCTATGTACTAACTACGTTAATGGTTTTTAGGGATTAAGAAGGCTATTTTTATAGAAAGTGTATCTGTCTTTGCGTGGAGGTAGAGTGGAAAACCACTGAGGAAAAACTACCCTCAGCACACCCAACCTATATTTAAACCTCAATCTCCCCGTCATAGCCCATATAGTCTACTGCGAGGGTAACGCGTTAGACCACGCGGCCACCGAAGTGGTTATCAAGAATATTATAAATACCTTTATGTAAACGGCCCCCGTATGGTCAACATTAGTTTTAACCACACATAATACCCATGCCAGTGAACACGTGGCCAAAATGTTACTCTCATAATATGGTTTGCCGGTGATGGGGAAGTATCGGTTCGAATCCCAGGTGAGCTGTATCGAGTTGCATCCCAGATCCCACCCCTGGAGCAAGTTGCGTCCCGAAGAGAGGAAAGAGACAAGTTTACTGCCACCTCAGTTGCATCCGAAGGAGTGAATTCTAAGAAATAAGAGAATATTGGAAGTACGAACAAAAGTGTGTTCATAATAATACCTAAAAGTATAATTCAGTCAATGCTACATAAAACAACCTAACCTCGCCTAACCTATCAAACACACCGCAAAAAAAAGAGGTCCAAAAACCAACACAAAAACATTTCCTGCTTGATGCAGGGCTTATTCATTCCAAAATTGATAGTGTGTGGGGCATTAATTCCAAGAATGATGGCTTGTCAAGCCGGGAAGACTAAAGATCAGACCTATTTGATATTTTCTGGCATTCTTGGAATGATAACAAGCCAAAACTGGCACAGTTGTTTTATTTTATCTAAAAGTATTTGACGAGCACTTTCATAATCGACCTACAAAAAATAAAAATCCATAGCGTCAACCCGCAATAAAGCAACACCGACCGAACGGCCACCGTTTGTTAGAAAAGATAGTGCCCACTTTTGAGGATAAAGGGTAGCATGTGGTCAGCACTATGAACCCTCCATCCATTAATCTCAGTATTACAGACCGGAGTAATTACTTTTTCATTAATTTGTTCTCACGAGGCTGAGTTGACTCCGTTCCAGACCCACTGCTATACATATAATCTGGAAGCTCTGGGACTCGAGCCCGGGACCTCTGAATCTGTAGCCAGGAACTCTGACCCCTAAACCACAGAGGCGGTCAATGACCTGCGTAGCAAAACTTAAATCTAGAATAGGCATATCATCCAGGTCCATGCCAGTTAATTGAAAGAGAAGGCCATACTGACGAGTTTTTCGGACTTATCGGGTATCAATCCCGGTGCTCTATCTCAATAGGTAGAAGAATTAATGAGTGAGCAAGGAACCCCGGTTATGTCAAGACAATGAAAGAACGAGGAGCGCTGATTCTCAGAACGTAGACGGATCATCAAGTTGTCTTTCCTCTCGGAGGTCGTCCCGCGTCGAACCAAGACACAGACGATACCCTGAAACATTGAGGAAGATGGGGGGGAGCTGGAGTGCTAAGAGGGTAAAGTGGAATTCGTGGGAGGGAGGTTGGTGGTAGATCGTGAGGGAAAGAGGGGGGAGGGAATCTGAGGATTAATGAAGATGTTTTTTGGGGATGGGACGACCGCAAGGCAAATAGTGTTCCAAACGAGCTAGGAGATTGGATTGCCATGGCAGCGTCAGGCATCTCTTATAGATTTCAATTGGTTAGAAGTCTCCCTCGTGAGAACCGAATTCATAAATCCACGCTTTGTGAGAAATACAAAGGACAAGGGGTCGGGACTCGGGAGGGGGGTTTATGAAAGGGATCTTTAACTCAAACAACGGATCTTAATGAGAACAGGGGTTTCAATTTGTCGAGTTATATCAAAATAGACAAGTGCTTTTTGTATTGGAATATCTTAAAGTTTACTTTCTAAGAACACAGATACACATGACTCACAAACTAATTTAACTCCAGACAGAACGTCTAAGACTACCCATCCAATCATGGTTTACATTTATTTACTATTTTACAAATACGAATTATAGTTTTACGTACGAAACCCGAATTTCTGATTCAAATCAGAATCTTGGAAAAAAATGATGAACTAATAGAAAATAGAAAGAGTAGCTTATTGTTAAGAAAATATTAAATATTATAATGCTTTCATTATAACATTCATATATTCTGCTAAAATAAATGTTCCATTAATGTTCTAAGTTTGTCCAAAAATGGACTTCTGTATAAAATACTACTAGAGCTCTAAAGCTAATTTAAATTCAAAATTTGAAAGGAAAAAAGTATCGAATCCTGAATCCTCGAATCTAGAATACCTTTAAGGAGAGTTGGTGACCTGGTGGTCTAGGGGTAAGGTGTCAGACTTCTGTGCTGGCGGCCGGGGTTCAATTCTCGGTCCCGGCACATATTTATCTGATTACCATACCCTTCCTTCACCTCTGACAAGACATCTTGTGAATGTGGGGAATGCCAGGCCTCCACCGTGGTTCGAAACTGTAGGTCCTCCATTTTATCTCACAATCACCCTACCATTACACATTAGCGTAAGTGCGTATAACCCAAACGGGTAGTAAGACGTGGTGATGATGATGATAATAATAATAATAATAATAATTTAAGGAGAGTTCAAGGATTCAAGTGCCTGAGGGGTCGAAATTTGATTAAGCTTATGAATTCGAAGACTCTATATTTTGATGACTTGAAGATTTGAGGTTTCTAGGATTAAGGTTTGCCATCCTTACTTTTTAGTTTTATGTATAGTTGCAAAGCTTTCTATCAGTAACCAGAGATATCCAGAGAATATAAACAGGAGGAGAAAAGTGAATTTGGTAAGGAATCGTTCATACGTGCTCCGCGTCTTACTATCCATCCTAACTAAACGCATTTCAACTACGCTAATGGAGTAGGGGGGCTGGCCCCAGTGAGCTTGGTTTCAAGTTCTCGTCTCAGGACTCGATGTTCGTGGGTTCAAACCCAGTTAGGGTAACTGGGTTTGTTTGAGGGATGAAAATACGTAGCACAACTCCCTTCAGTGGGGAAATAAAGCCGTCGGTCCCATGTCGGTTGTGACATGTAAAAGAACCATGGAGGGTATGTGAAAATACCTTTCTCGGCAAAATTAGTAGGCTTTTTCTCACTCACTCATAGAAATTAAATGCGGAAGGTAACGGGGAATCACCATACATCCTGAATTCCACTAGTACATGAGATTTTCACCAGATGGTGCAGGTAGCACTAACCAACCGATGGTCTGAGTGCATATCTAGCCCCGAATGGGTAGAAATCACATCAAATCAACCTTCGGGTTGTTGACTTAAGAAGAAGAAATGAAGTAAAGATGAATAAAGGTAGAATATATAGAAAACGTACCCACATTTGCATAGAGGTATAGTAGAATACAAATTTGGTATAAAAAAAGCTCTGTGCATACATTTTTTGTTTTTATATTTTATCCAATTTATTTACCCCAATATCTATTAATGTGCATACAGCTAAAATTTGAACCTTGACCTCCCAATCACCTGTAAACTAAGACTAGATGAGTCTAACATTCAATCCGCATGCCCACTGACACGGCTGACAAGGAATAGTAAACTTATTAAATATACACAGTTTGGCGCAACACACTTAGCGATTTAAAGTTACATTAGTATTGAAAGTAGTTTATTTATCTCTGTAGTACATTATTGGTTGTAAGAAACTATTTAGAAAATACAAACACATCATTTTTTGGTCAAGGACGATAATGTTTTACAGTTTTATTAATGTTAATTTATAGATATTAATAATATTTATCAAAAAGGGCACCTTCAAGTCACATGACTTAATCTATGAATGTATGAAAGTAGAGCTAGTAACTTTTCTAACTGTCAGATAAAGGCTCTGCCTATTAAAAACTGACCAAATATATAGAGATACATGTCTTAGAAATATATTTTTTAAATGATTACTATTATTATTATTAGCACCGCGTCTTACTACCCATTCGGGTTAATACGCACTTACACTAATGTGTAATGGTAGGTTGATTGTGAGATGAAATGAAGGACCTACAGTTTAACGTAGAATCCGAACCACGGTGGAGGCCTGGCATTCCACTCATTCACAAGATGTCTTGTCAGAGGTGAAGGAAGGGTTTGGTAATCAGATAAATATGTGCCGGGACCGAGGATTGAACCCCGGCCGCCAGCANTAAATATGTGCCGGGACCGAGGATTGAACCCCGGCCGCCAGCACAGAAGTCTGACACCTTACCCCTAGACCACCAGGTCACCTATTTTTAAAATGACAAATAGTATATGAAATCAAAAATAATATAAGAGTAGAGAATATAAAACCTCCAACAACTCATCTGTAGAATGGGTATGTATATGATATTATTCTGTAAAGTTTCAGTGCGCAAATGTGTAGAATTTAATCTGTTAATCCTGAAGATTAATGTATGAGTATGGAATCTTTTGTTTTTAAAATATAACAAAATATGATATATTAAGTCCAACGTTACACTGTGTTTAAATGTTTCACGGAAACACACTCTTTATTCGCCATCCTATTTAATTAGCACTCGTACTTAGTTCAGTAGTTCTAACATTTGCCGCTCCTATTTTTGTTTGCATAGGAAACGTTTCGCATTTGTTTTGTAAAAGTTTTAAGCACAGTAAAGTCACACGTCTAATACGCCAAGTTTTGACACACACACAAAATAACTAAACCATACCCCATTAGCACGTCAGAAAATTCCGTGGGTAGACTCCTTATCTTCTCCCAACCCATATTTCCAACCCTCTTTATTTAAAAAAATATATATATATATATAACAGGGAATATTGTGGAGTTTCAAGCGAGAAAAAAAAACCGTAAATAAATAACTGAACATAAAACATTGTAATATCATTTAGTTTTAAATGAATCAAACATCCCTATACTTTATTTTTTTTAAAAGGTCACATTTCCATTTTCGTTCTTTGTGCGTGGACACATATATTATAATCAATATTTTACATGGCTATACTCTTTTCTTCTTTTATTTTTTTATTCTAAAGGAATCGTCTACTAATTCTATGTCATACAATATAAGCTTTTGTGTGCATACGTGAAGTGCTGAACATATCCTGTTTGATCTTTCAATTCATACAACATGTCATCACCACAAAGCGGCTCAACTAAAACCCTATGAGATATTATGTAGGTTTTTGACAATAAGCTTTTACAAACACAGCTGTGTTTTCAAACTATAAAATGTAAACATTTTCAAGTGATTCCAAAACAATATTGTTTAACATATGATAGTGTGGTTTTGTATATTTTTCCAATTGATCGAATAAATATTCCAATACATTAAAAAATATTATTTTTTGTACTGTATTTAAATAAGATCATATTGATTTATTACATTGAATATGTTTATAAAATACTTCCTGCACCGATGGTCACGCTGAATAAACGTAATTTTCATCCAAATTTGCTTGCTTGCTGCGGGGAAGTTGTGACTTCAATTCTAACCGGGTATTTTGAGGATGTTTTTACCATACTGGTTTCTCAATCTTTCTCCACGCAAATTCGGATATATTTCCTCCAAAAAAAATCACCTCCGCCTCATGCCTCCTTACCTCATTAGTTTAGTTAAATTTCCCAGTTAAGATAACTTTTAATTGAGGGGTGACCGTATTGATGGTCACACAGACTAAACGTCAAACTCACCTACCTGGTTATCTGATGGCGGGAAGTTTGACACCGAACAGGGTTTACTAAGAGGTGTTTTTGTTTTAATAATGAATTGGCCACTATCCCTCAATTTCAGATTAATTAGTAACAAACAAACAAACAAACAAAGCTCATTTGAAATTTCAAAAAATCCTCTTAATTTTCCATAAATACTACGTGTGATATACTCTGTAAAAGAAAGTACAGCTAGTTGCAATTTCCTTGGTGAAACTCATACAATACGAAGCATTATCATGCTTTTTAAATGCATTGAACCTCACATAAATAATAGGATTTATTCTGGATTCCATAGTAACAGTTTTTACTCAAGTATATAATTTAATTAAAATACTTCTTTTTTTTTTTTGCAGTGTATATTATAATCGTGTTATATTTTAATAACCACGCTCCATACATACTATAATTGGGGTAGCGAATAAAAGAGAATTGTTTTTATTGATCACAAAATTTAGTTCCATTTTTAGGTACTAAAAAATTAAGGTGGGTGTTAATGATGATGATGATATAAATAACTACATGAATTAATCACGCACAAAGTAATGTTAGCAAAAGCGATAAGAAATATTAATATATTTTGATTACATTATAATATTTTAACCACACCAGCACTCGCCTGTGTGTCTTTTGACAACCATGCCTTAATCTCTTTACCTTACCGAACCCGTTACTAAACCTTAGCTAAAAATTACTAGTTAGTTTATAACATGAATCGTAAATATGCTAAAATTTGACTGTTTGAAGTTTGAATAAATATATAGCTATACATAGTGTATGCTGTGGTTTTATTAGCTATACAGCCCGGTTTTACAGTAAAAACCTTTCATAAAATACAACAATAATAACATTTTACTCTATCATTTGTTATATTCTACCACTAGCTGAATCCCCGTTCTTTGCACGGGATGTTGTGTATTATTTATTTTTGGATGAAAATGAGTAGTTTTTGTTTGTAGCTTAATGGCTTGTTTCTTAGCGTTACCCGAGAAATACCGTGAGGAGGTGACCATGTATCGTTTCTCATGGGGAGTTTTATTTTCGGCAGGCCACCTTGCCTGCTGCCTGTGGCGTTATCAGCTGAGTGCGGCTGGACAGGTCGCCCCCTCCCCCTCCCACCACTCCTCACCACCACACACCACCCCGGGCCAGGCCCTCTCATTCACACAGACATTAAAAACACCACAAAATTCAGCAAAATATAAACTACAGGCTTCTACCGTCTCTTGGAGCTGCATATTAAAACGTTATTACATATCTTAACTAAATGTCTATATTCATTTTTTACACCGCTTGGAAGCATCTACGGGGTAAAAATAATTGCTATCTTTTTTCGAATGCATTATTAGAACAAAATTATCGGAATTACCTTCAAAATGCTTAAAAATAGTTTCTTAAACATAATATGGCAGAGTGCTTAAACTCACTTCCTTGTAGTTCTACTGAGTGTGGACGTGGTTTTAGTGTAATGATCTTAACAGTTACTCCATTATGCTTTTCTAATCTTATAAATCATATTATTGATTAGGGTAGTTACCCTGAATTAACCCTCTCAATGACAAAACATCGGAATAAAACAGCTTTACTTTTCCTACTTAGTTTATAAGAAACACCTGTGCCAAATTTCAGCCCTCTAGCTTCATGGGAAGTGTGAGAATTATTGATGAGTGAGTGAGGTAGTCAGCCAATCAGGGCGTTCGCTTTATATATATAAAGAGAGAGAGATTATCTATAATATCTATCAAAAGTGACAGCTACAGATGACATGTACTAGCGTATTAATACGTGAAATTAGATCATGTAACTTTCCTAGCTGTTATAAAAGGTCCTTTATATGAAATTTGGACTGTACATAGGACACCCCGCTAAGAACCTTTGTAATAGTGCAGTAGCTTGAATTAAAAACTACTTTACTAGTCGATATCAAACAATTGTGACGAGACCTAGGGTTAGAAATGTTGAAAATCTACATTAAGGCATATTTGACAATCTGCAAATTGCTCCCATTCACGTAAAATATTTACCCACATGAAGTTTTAATATTGGCCATAAGAAAAAAAAAAGAAAGAGAAGAGTAATGAATTCTCCGCTGTCAAGACGGAACTTTTTTAATAACATAAAACTAATTTTTCATATTAAAAATCACTTCTTTGTTAAGATGTTATTGCAAAAAGTAAATGGTGTATGAAGACGCTAGGACTTTCCTTGAAAATGTCAGCTAAGTCACGGAGTATTCTTGGAAATATTAAACGATACCATAATGATAATATAATAGTATCAAGCAATTACAAAGATGGTTTATATTAATATAATATTTAATCTAAATAAAATGAAAATGTTGATAATTTATTGTAAAAGTGTATCAAAAAGAAACCCTTCCTATTGCTATTGATCTTTGCGCCCTTTTAACAGAGAAGGCCTTTTTGTGACTAATTGCCAAAAAAAAATCTCCCTAAGGGAAGGATTAATTTTATTTGTAAAACTTACATTTTTATTATGACGAGAAAACGGCTCTTTTATTTTGAATTTAAATTAATATATTGTTCATGAAAACAACAAAACTTTAACTTTTTAATGTATCCCTGGGTATGATCAGCTTTTTAATTTCAAAACAAGTTGAGATTTTTAATTTTGCAACGGTTTTAATTAATTTGAAATTATGAATGCGACTATAAATCAGAAGTGTTAGGAATACAATCAAAAACTTGTTATCTTTGATGGGGTTTCAAATGAATAAAAAAAAGAACTAATGAACTGATTTTAGAAAAAATTGTACAAAGTAAAGAAATTCAACTGAACGCTATAACTAGTATAAATGGTGTTGACATAGCATAAATCTGTATGTTTCTTTTGAAAATTCCTCAATTTTAGTTTTATGCTAGTTTTCGTCAAAAAAAAGTCGGCAAGAACTTAATAATTGTATTGTTTTACAGGTAAAGCTAGAACTTTTCTGTTTAGTTAGTTTGAAAACTAGTCATCAAATTATTCGAATATGATTTGAATAGTCTTTTGACTAAATCATTCACTATGCTACACACATAACTAAATATAGTCAACCAGTCTTGTAGTCGTAAGAAATAAAGGCATTCTCCTAATTTGAAGCAACTTTATAATTACGCTAATGTGTAATGGTAGAGTGATTGTGAGATAAAATGGAGGACCTACAGTTAAACGTGGGATCCGAACCACCGTGGAGGCCTGGCATTTCATACATTCACAAGTTGTGATTAGTACACGTGTTGTCAGAGGTGAAGGAAGGATTTGGTAATCAAATAAATCTAACTTTATAACTAAGAATGTTATAGATTACCATTTTAACATTTCAAATGTAAGAATATATTATAATGGTTTTAAAATCACAAAGAAAAAAAAGACAAGATAGAAATATCGGTAAAGTAGCTCAATCTCTTCATCTTATGATAGCTGTTAAAGTAATGACCAGATTAGTCGATGATTCAGCAACATGGTTTGAACACAAGATATTGGATCCCGCTACTTCAAACGTGAACCATTTAATTTAATTAACATAAACTATTTAACATAATTTATAAAATTAGAAAAGCATAATGGAGTAACTGTTAAGATCATTACACTAAAACCACGTCCACATTCAGTAGAACTACAAAGAAGTGAGTTTAAGCAATCTGCCTTATTATGTTAAAGAAACTCTGGAATACGTCTTCCTCCAAAGTTAATGTATTCTAGAAAGCCATTCAAAAAAAATTATTTTTAGTTCTGTTCTGAAGTATTTTTAATATAATTTTAAACATACATAAAATCAGTGTAAAGATGATGACTCTTAAAATTATCTATATCTATATTGGGCGCCACTCTTAGGAACTACACTTTGGTGAAATTAAAAAAAAAACTATAGTTAGGCTAACTCTGACAGTGGCACGACGACTCTTAAAACTCGAGACTACATTGTTGTGCTCGGGAACGCTTTGGGGATGATGCTGCATGTTACTATTCAGTAACACGTCCCTATCTACAACAATGGTATGCTTAAAATCCCTGCAAAAGTTTTTAAAAATAAAAGTAAATATAATATAAACCAATTAAATAAAAAATAAATACTGAAAGAATTATACTAGTTTAAATTACAATAAAAAACCATTATTGAAACTTTCTGTGGGTTATTATTATTACTTTAATGATTCACATCCCAATCCTACCTATGGACGTCCGAGTAAATACATTACTAAGATTACAACTGAGAAAATAATCATAATAATAGTAATAATATACAATAATATGTCTTTGAAATATATGTAATTTATACATATATATAATAGAGAAGAGTGCAATTCAA
Organism: Timema shepardi; assembly: GCA_902151425.1. Classification (NCBI taxonomy): domain Eukaryota; kingdom Metazoa; phylum Arthropoda; class Insecta; order Phasmatodea; family Timematidae; genus Timema; species Timema shepardi. The sequence goes on from CABFVX010003250.1 coordinate 81,680, forward strand.
AGTTACAATTTATCATGTTTTTCATGCCATATATGTCAAAAGATTAATATGTTTTAAACAATGTGAAATAATGTACAATAGTTTTAGGTGAGCCAGGCTCTTTAACTAAAATATGGGGACTGTCTGTAGAGTATAAATATATAAAAAATCCATTGAGTAGATGTTATTTCTAAAATGTTGTAGTAGATTCTGATGGTGGATCGAGATAAATTTATATAAACATATTAATAAGTTAAGTATCACTAGGAAAATAAATAATTTAAATGATTTATTTTAAGATGGTGGTTGAATATTAGTTTCTTCTTAAGGGCTACTGCGCATGGGTGACTTTTGTCACGCAACAGTTTAATCACTTTCAACAAGCGCTTCTGAAGGCGATGGAGATGCGCCCACGTAGCGACATGACAATTGGGTGACTTTTCTGTGCCTTGGTCTGGCAACATCCCAGTGACGATGTAACATTACGTTGTAAAATGTTACAATAGGACCCCGCCCCATGATGACGTAAACGCACGTATCGCAGTAAATTATACTACCCGCTCCAATAAATACAACTCAATTAGAATCCCTACAATAGTAATACTCTCTGTTGTAGTTCATGTAGGTTAATAAGACATGATAAAACAATGCTGGACAATAAATTTCACTACCAAATCCAATTCTATGTTAACTTTCTTATTTTTTGGTCTAGCCTCCATAGTCAAGAGCGCAAGTGTTCAGCACTGTCCTGTCATCATTGATAGTTTCCAGAATTATATTATGTTGGCACTATCATCGCTATCGACAGCAGCCACTCAGTTGGTATAGCTCGCTTGCAGACCCACACCATGTTTTAAAAAAAAATTTAAGTAGGCCCTACCTAGTTCACAATATTTTATATTCATGAGGTTCCAAGCCCTCGTTGACTTTATTGTGTGTAAAATGAAAATACCTGTGTGTTTAAGTTCATCTCCACTGCACAAAAGCACTGGCTTGTATAAGTCTTGCTTTATCAGACCAGCTTTCAGTCGTTCCAGATCATATTCCTCTGCTGTTGCGTAAGCCATCACAGTTTTAAGCTAAAGAAACAAAGTGAAACACTTTTGGTTTTAGTATTTTTAAAAAGAAGTTGATAGTAAGAGTAGGCTAAAGGCAACATATGCTAAGCACTTTTATGCCTCCTTGTCAATTATTATTATTACTACTAACCAGATCTGAATAGTTTAATATTTGACCAGCCTAGTATGAAACCATACGTGAGAAATTTCACACTTGGTTACGTCTCCCTTCTTAACATGTCCTGCTATAAATTACATTTTTCTAAACACAACCCTTATGTATATCTAGAGGGTACTATAATGTTATGTTTTGTGAGCATTAAGGCAAGGAACACGAGTTGAGTTCAGTATGTTTACAGTTTTTATACAAAATACTTGTTGACCAATATAAATAAGATATTACTTGTATTCAAGATATTCTTTTGAGATTTTTATAAATCTCAAATACCAGAGAATTTTATTAATCAAAGATTTGAGCATCTCCAACTCAAATTATAGGCCTAATGTTGATCCGTGATCTTTTTAAGATGTATGATATCATTTCCTATATAAATTAAATTGTTTATTTGATTAATACTATTCAAAAGTTAAATTTATTCACACATCAAAGTTATGGGTGATTAGGTTGGGTTTAGAACCATAGTTATAGGTCTATGTGTACATTATGAAATGTTTGAAATTTATGTTTGTATTATAATTAATTTTAACAATAATTCAGACTTATTAATGGTGACAGCATCCAACAGTTTATTGTAGTTCGGATATATTCTTGTGTATAGTTGAATCTCTGTTACATCATGTAGTTTAATTTGGATGGTCAATATTTCTTCAACCTAGATAAAAATGATAATTTAGGCCCTATGTCTCATTCACAAGTTGGGTTTGGTTCAAAAAAAAGGTGAAATGTGGTCATGTAGACTATTATTGCATGTTTGTAAAAACAATGCTGCCTTGGGGTATAGTTGTAGTTATGCTACATGTTGGTTAACAAAATGGTTGACCAACATCCCGATTCTTAAGATATGTTTATTTTGACAAAAATGTTGAAGCTTCTTTTTATTAACATGTAGGGCCTATATCGATTCACTGTATTAAACTTGCTATGGAAAGTTTTATCATAAAATGTTGATATTGTGGAGATTAAGAAAAAGTCTACTTTAGATTATGGGTACCTATTCCCTAAGCCCAATTTAAAACTGTTTCTAAGGTAAATAAAAATGTCCTTTTAAAGTGAGGACTTGTGGACCAACCCCAATAAAGTTAGAATTTATGACTGGCCTTGATCGGTTTTTGAACAACATTTCAATAACTGTCCAGATGCACTTTGATTGTACACCTAGCCAAGATTTGAACACCAATCTCCTAGTTAAGAGCAACATATTGTAATCCAAGCTCTTGAAATAGAGGGATTCAATACAATAAAATAAAATCGCAGTTATCAATTTTTTTTATATAAATAGGAGTGCGTAGTGTAAATAACATTATGTTTTTGTTGTGAAATATAGCAGGGTACACAACCCGTCTCCAACGCACGCCACTCACTCCTAGAAAGCGGGAAATATCACTGTCCTCCTTCAGAAATCAATTTATATTTAATATGATGAGGACGAAGGCTGAGTTAAAAAGGGACATTAAAATTATGCATATCTAAACCTAGGGATAAAAGGCATAACTAGAATAGTAAAAAGTTCAAGTCTTAAAGAAAAAACTTTGCTTTTATTTCAGCCAACATCTTATTAAAGAACAGAGCACTTCTTTAAAGAATCAATAATTTTTTTTTATCAATACAATATCCGTAAAAGCTGAAGTGCAATAATAACAATCTATGATTATTGTTTTTTTTACAAGAAAACTTTCCATGAACATACGTGAATTAACTTTATATCTAAACCTAGGGATAAATGGCATAACTAGAATAGTAAAAAGTTCAAGTCTTAAAGAAAACTTTGCTTTTATTTCAGCCAACATATTATTAAAGAACAGAGCACTTCTTTAAAGAATCTAGGAATTTTCTTTTTTTTTTATCAATACAATATCCGTAAAAGCTGAAGTGCAATAATAACAATCTATTTTTATATTTTTTACAAGAAAATTTTCCATGAACATACGTGAATTAACTTTCAATGCGTAGCATTATCAATATGGCGTATGACAACATATCTTAAATGAGATTTCTCCACTATGACCTATTTTAGTGCTAACAGCATTAAAGTTCCGTGGGTACCCCATCAATGACTAGCCTACGCATGACGTCTCCACAAATAAACAACAAAAACTTATTACGGAATCCTCCACAAGTAGATGTTATACTAATTTCAAAATCCTGATAAATAAACTTAGATATCCATTCATTAAAGTTAAGGGCAATTCCTAACTTTACTATTAAAATTTTCTGGCCTAAATAGTATTAACACTCTGCCAACATTCTATAACTATGAAAAATAACTCCTAAGCTAGATACATAAAGTTAAATAGATAAGAATAGTTATCAACGTCACGCATTCTAACAACTGAATAGTTAGGACCTTATATTATAACATAACTTCCCCATATGGATACTAAGTCAACTAGCGTTGAAACACAATTCTTAATTTAAATAATTAGATTAAAGTTGATACGAACCATTTAACTAACATTTAAAAAAACTTCCCTACATTAATTTTTTATTTTAAGTAAAGTCATATTTCCCTACAATCCATACGTAACATAAGTGAAGCTAAACTCAATGTTCAATAAAACGAACGAAGATTCATATAAGATATCAAAAACAATATTTACACGTAAAAAGATCAAAAGGGGATTTAGAAAGATTACAATATTTATTTATTTGTGCCGAAATAAAATTTCTCTTTACATTGAATAGGTATGTCCTTGAAGCCCACGCTTCGTCTTAGTGTCCGAGCCTAATCCAAGAGTGGTCTCTTTCTTGATGGACGGTCTTTTATATGGTGCAACACTCATCGAACACTCGAGATGAGATTACACAAGGGTGGAGATCACTGAGTTCAAACACACGGAGAGGGGGAAGTGCGCGGTACTAAAAGCTTCGATAGTCTTCTGGCAAGGCCTCGGAGTTTCTATCCTTTTCTACATGTCCATGTTGTTATTGAGATGGGTGGTGGTGTATAGTGGCAAGATGCAGCACTAGACTCGGCGCTCTCAGATGTTTGGGTGTTGTTATTGTGTGCGGACGTGTTGATCTTTCCGCGCGCTAGTCCGGTTGGTGAGATTGGGTAAGTGATGTTTTGATTGACAAACCCAATTTAGGATACCTTGTAGCAATAATTGCTACATCATTAAGATATAATGAGTCCATGTACTGTTATCTGCGCTCTTGATGCTAATGTGAATAAACACCTCATTTTGTTGATTTTAAATATTTCTAATAATTTCCCTGTGACTTGTTCCCTGGCTTCACTCTCTCCCTTTTATTATTTTCCCTGGTCGGGTAGTAAGAGAATACAGAGAGGGTGTAACAACAAAACCGTTACTGTTTCTATGCGGTTCAATGTTTGCGCGCACACACAGGTGACAGTTTGGGGCTGCCTTATACAAGAAAGACCTCAAAGAATATTCTAGTATTGTTATTAAGAAGCGTTTATGGGGAGAAGTTTGTGAAAAATTGCTTTCTGCTACATGGGAAAGGTTAACAGAAGAATAAAAAAACCAAAACGGGTAGGTACTTTTATTTGTATTAATGACTTTATTTTATAAAAGTAAAAGCATACATAAGCCATTAATAACTGCTGTGTAAACACTCAGAGATGAACCCAAAAACACTTTCAAGCTAGATTTTGTTGTACTGCCATGAAACTGACCAATGAGATGTAAAATAAGTGGCAAAGTAAGTTTTAACGTTCGCAGCAGACAATTCTCGGCTTCCAGCACTGGTTGATATACTTTCAAGTGGACATTCGTAATCAGTGTCTGAAAATTGTATTTCCATCATTTTGGTGTACGTAGTTGTGAAGAACACAGCATGATTTAACTATGTTACCTGTAAACTAAATATTTACATCAAGCGCTCTATGAAGAATTCTCCATTTATTGTATAGCATTCCAAATGTGTATTCTACCATTCTACGTGCTTTCTTATGTCGATAATTATAAATTCTTTTAAGAATAGTAAGATACTTCTTAGCATAAGTGCATTATATAAGTCTATATAAAGCAAATACTTCATCATCAACAATAGAAAATGGCATTACTTTATCACTTTCATCATTGGGCAAATGTCGACCATTTGGTATTTTCAATTAAAAAAAAGTTGAAGCTTTTTTTCCATGTGAGATTTCAAAAATACACTAGAATCACTAGCTGGGCCATAAGAGCCCACATCGATATACACAAATTTGTAATCACCATCTATCCATCCTATGAGTACTTGAGAGAAATATTTCTTATAATTAAAGTATATAGAGGCGGTATTGTCAGGTTGTGTTATTTTTATATGTTTACCATCTAAAACACCGATGATGTTTGGAAAATTGGTGCGCTGGTAAAATTCATCAGCGATTTTCAACCAATCTTGTTCGTTCTTCTCTGGCATATGTATTGGTCGAAGAATATTCCAAATATGCTTGTATGTAGACCTTACTGCTTCCTTTGCCATTTTTGCACCTATTAGGAATTCATAACTTAAAGCATTGAAGATTGATCCAAGTATCTGAAAAGAAAAAGGAAACTTATACCTATATATAAATATTTGTAGAGAAATATAAAAACATAATTTATAACTATTTATATTTTTGAGCGCTTTTTTGAACAAAGATGAAAGAATATAAGAGCATGTTTTTTAAGATAACTACGTGCTCAAAAAAATACAAAGTCTGGACAAGCAGCACAAAAACGCAGGAAATACATATATTTTGACAAGCTCCTATTTCTTAATCCAACCATGGAGATGCGGTTGACCAGTAGCAATGCATCTCCAGTAGATGGCGAGGAATAGTTAACAGCAGATGAAGAATCAGGAGCAGAAGCGATTTCAGAAGTGCTGACAAAGCCTCGAAGAAAACCTCAAAAAAAAGCAGTCTTACGAGGAATCTCTACTCAAAATTTTACAAGACAATAAAGGGCAAGAACCCGACCAAGACACCAAATTTGCCCTTTATTTGGTGCCAATGAATGAAAAAAAATTTATGTTCAAATACAAATATTGTAGATTTTTAAAATGCTAACATTCTCAGGCTCTCAATTTCATCAAGGTTTTATTTATGAAAGACATTTTTTTCAGAAAATCAGGCCAACACCAGCCCCTTCTCTGCAATAGATACCATCTCCTATGACAGCTCCTAAAACAGTTACGGCCACTTCGGCCACCACTCCTTACTAACATTCTCTATCGCACATCCAGTATGTAAATTCACCAGGTAATTCAAATTATATAATACAATCATACATTTCAAATTATTCAGTAGGCTCAGGTTAATCTCAATTTTATGATTTATAAATGGTTTAAGCCATATTTATATGATGGTAAATTTAGAAGTTCTATTTGTAGAAATTAATTAGTATTAAAGTGACATTGAAAATAACAAGGTGTTTTTATTCAAACTTACCTTAAGGTCACAGCAAGTAGTTCCTCTGGTGGAATAGCTAAACTCATGTTTGTATTTTGATAGGTGATTGAAGGTTTCAAGAACTGCAACAATTTATCAAAGCTTTTAACGCTCATTCTATAGTAACCAAGAAATTTCTTAGGATAGTTCCTGAGTTTTTTATTCAAAGTATAAAATTTTCCGGTGATTAATCTATCACTCCAAATTGGATGAACCCAGTGATCTCTCTTCTGTTTATTTTTTTCTATTTCAGATCACAAGAACACAAACTGTTGCAATTTCTTCGACGTCCATCGTGTGACTGGTTGTATTTCTAACGAAAGTCACGGGTGACTCTTACCTTGAGTGTGCGTACCCAAGTACGAGGAAAGTGACAGTAGACGAAACTGTTGCGTGACAAAAGTCACCCGTGCGCGGTAGCCCTAAACAGTCAAAATATTGAGTTTCCCTCAATAAGAAAAACACACAGGTTGAGTACTAGACTTCTAGATCATTTTGGATATATTTTAAACTCACTTTAACATTTTAAAAAATTATATAATTCTTAATATTTCGGTGAGGACGAACACATCTTTTGCCCTTAAAATTTTTCCGATGCCAAGAAGAAGACTTGTTCAAATTTTAAAATGTTCCAGGTCATCCTATAACAATGCTTTCTTTGTCGTTGGAAAGAAACAGAATCAACAAATAGTTCAAAACAATTACAAGTGTATTAAAGGATGATTTTGAATTGAATTAGCTTGTAAAATATAGAAATAATTAAATATATTCAAAGAATTATAAAACTTAGACAATCATTGAGGAAATTATTGTGAGTTATTAAAAGTAATAATTTTAAAGTATATTGTCAAAATTCTAATATCGTGCTGTGAATGAAACAAAAATAATACGTCCTTGAGCTTGACTACTTCCAAAGCCTGCCATGAGCACGTATTTTTGTTGTAAGCTCTTCAATTGCTGCTACATTTTCATGTAATTGTAAGTGTCCGAACAATGTATCCTCCCATTGATCAAATTAAGGACTTGTGTCTTGTACATTAACAGAAAAGCAAGCAGCAAAACAAATTTTTGTTTTCGTGCATCAGCCATTTGTGTTTAGTTTTATGTTCCAAGCTCTTTTATTCTGCCCAAATGTCAGCTTCTTTTCCTATACTAAAAAGGATGAATGAGATTAATCACCAGCCCTAGCCGAAATTACTGTTCTGTGATTGTCATAAAACTTGCTTTGTGTTTATAAAGCATAATATGCACTTCACACTCAACATATTTATTTATATGGCATATAAAGCCCTACACTAGATAAACACTCACTTGTCACAAAGATTTCAGACTCACAGGTAAAAACTACGCAACAACAATTAAGATTGGTTTGAAAAAAAGGTAATCTGTTGAGTCAACACTAATTTAAATTAAGCTCGCCGCCACTCAGATACAAGAAATTAATAAAATAGTGTAAGGTCTGGGGTAGGGGAATAAAAGGTTTGCTAAGGCTGTAGAAAATGACAGGTAGCCGTTATAAAATAGCTTCAATAGCGCATGTACTCGACTTACCTTTATTGGATAGTGGTCTGAAATAACTTGACTGTCTGACTACTCTAGTTGGCCTGATATCTAGTACTCATTGCGAGGTCTTTGTAACCAGGTTTGGTGCCGAGTTTTCGTATCGAAACTACGTTTATGTATCTTTTAAAGTACCAGGGCGGCTAAGAAAGTACCAGAACGCCACCCTGGACAGACCTGACTACAGCACTGTATTCCACCCCATTATGTATTATTTTTATTTTATTTTAATGACTTAAGCTTTATACTTTCGGATACAATTTTAATTGCACTATACAGGTTGATTCAAAGGTTAGGTAAAAACTTAGGGAGCGTATAGAAGGACTCAGGTAAAACAACTTTCTAACAGGAATCCATGTCCTTTGAAGTAATCCTGAGTCAGGCGAGACCATTGAAGGTGGGGAAGTTTGATACTATTCCGCTTAAATAATCATACATTCAGAAATGCCCGCACATTGAAAGAAAAGTGTGCTGGCACTCGTTTCTGTTGCAACCGCATTTGATGATGCGTCCACATTTACTGATGCGCCAACATTTACTGACGCGTGATGAGTGACACATTTTGTAAAAGCTTCGGTACAATTTCCTCCAGAAAGATTCTGTAAATATGTTTAGTCAAACGTTCTGAAAAGAGCTAAGGTCCGGTCACATAATCGCCGATGATATTCTCCCAAACATACACAGCAAACCTTTCT